>ML093488.1:0-86992 GCA_003697995.1 Taxidea taxus jeffersonii | reverse complement strand
ATTATATGTTTAAATAAAAAAGCTTAAATTAAAAAAAAAAAAAAAAAAAACCACGGTTCCTTAAAGGAAACAAAAAAGACAACAGGAAAACAAAGAAACAGGAGGGGAGGGAGCTGGGGGGATGTAACTGGGTGATAGACATTAAGGCGGGCATGTGATGTAATGAGCAATGAGTATTAATAAGATTGATAAATCACTGGCCTCTACCTCTGAAACCAGTAATAGATTATATGTTAATTAGCTGAATTTAAATTTTAAAAAATGAAAGAAATATACTTAGGTCATTGCTATATTATGTCGTTGAATTTATTCAGGTTGATCCTTTCTAAAATTATTAACATATATATTGAGTCTCGGATCACTCCTAATCCCCTCGTCTAAAGCAAAAACAAAAAACCCTAATAAATAGCACCCTCAAAATTAAGAAATTCCAAATCATTACACAAGAAAAAGTTAAATAAGAAGTGAATCACTGAGAGGCACCCGACTGACTGAGTTGGTAGAACATGAGACTTTTAATCTCAGGGTTGTGAGTTCAAGCCCCACACTGAGTATACAGATAACTGAGCGGGGGGAAAAAAGTGAATCGCTGAAATGATTAAAACAGATTTTCTTCCTTCAGAATCACAAAAAGTAAAATCCTTCTTTGGATACCTCAGGCCGACTTGTATTTTCTTAGATAAACATTAATAGCAAGCTTCTCAGAGAAGAATAAAATTTCTTTTAAAAACACCTTATATTTTCCTTCTCTAAAATACAATCTCAATGACACACAGACTTCTTTCCCTAATAGCATAATCTTTCATAAATGGTCTACTCAACCAGGGGGCGCCTAGGTGGCTCAGCTAGTTAACATGATCTCAGGGTTCTGGGATGTTGCCCTGTGTTGGGCTCCCCACTCAGAGGGAAACCTGCTTGTGGATTCTCTCACTCCCTCTGTCTCTGCCTCCCCCCATGCTTACCTTATGTCTCTCTCTCAAATAAATCTTTAAAAAAAAAAAAAAGTTTACCCCACCAAGTAAATGTTTAAAAGAGAACAGGGAACTCCAAAACTTGAGAAAAATGTAATGAAGGCCTTGCCCCAACCAACATTTACCTTCCCAGAAAGCCCTACTTTTATTAATTTTTTATCATCAAACATTTACTGAGGGACTATCCATTGGAGAGAATGGTTCTAGCTGCTCTGTCAACAATAGGAAAGGAGGAGAAGAGCAGTAGACTAAGGAGCAGAAAAGATATGGGCAGAAGCCTACAAAATAATTAGGACACCAAATACCAAGCAACCCTAATTTTAAAATGGGAAAGGACTTGAGCAGACATTTCTCAAAAAATATACTAACAGCCAATAAGTGCATGAAAAGACATTCAGTATCGCTGATCATTAGAGAAATGCAAATCAAAACTAAAATGAGAGGGGTGCCTGAGTGACTCAGAGTTAAGTTAAGCCTCTGCCTTCAGCTCAGGTCATGATCTCAAGGTCCTCAGATCAAGCCCCACATCGGGCTCTCTGCTCAGCAGGGAGCCTGCTTCTCCCTCTCTCTCTGCCTGCCTCTCTGCCTACTGTGATCTCTCTCTCTCTCTGTCAAATAAATAAATACATACATACATACATACATACATACATACTATAATGAGAAACCAATTTACTCATTGGGATGACTACTTTTAAAAAAAACAAAAGGCCAACACAGCAAGTAACAAATGGTATGTGCGTGGAAAACTGGAATTCTTATGCACTGCTGGTGGGAATGTAAAATGGTATAGCTGTTGTTGAACAATATGGTGGTTCCTCAAAAAATTATACACAGAATTACCATCTGATCCAGAAATTCCATTTCTGGTAATATTCCTAAAAATACTAAAAGAAGGGACTCAAACAGTCATTTGTGCACCCACATTCATAGCATTATTATTCACAAAAGCCAAAAGGTGAAAGAAAGCTAACTGTCCACCAAAAGAGGAATGAATAAACAAAATGTGGTGTACACATAAAATCGAGTATTAGTCAGCCTTAAAAAGGAATGAAATCCTGACACATGCTACACCAATGAACCCTGAAGACATTATGCAAAGTGAAACAAGCCAACATAAATGACAAATACTGTATGATTCCACTTATATTACTTAACAGTCAAATTCTATACAGAGAAGAAAGTAGCATAGTGGTTATAAGGGGTTAAGGGAAGGAAAATGATGACTTATTTTTCAGTGGGTGATGAGTTTCAGTTTGGGATGATGAAAAAATTTGAGATGTGCACAATGGTAATGGCTGCACAACAAAGTGAATACACTTTTTTAAAAGATTTTATTTATTTATTTGTCAGAGAGCACAAGCAGGGGGAGCAGCAGGCAGAGGGAGAAGCACACTCCCCGCTGAGCAAGGGGCCTGACCAGAGGCTCTATACCGGGTTTCTGGCATCATGACCTGAGCCAAAAGCAGATGCTGAATTGACTGAGCCACCCAGACGTCCCAAACTGAATGTACTTAAACTGAACACTTAAAAAATGTTTATAATAGTCAGTTTTATATCATGCGTATTTAACCACAAAGAGGAAAAACAAAGGGGCACCTGGGTGGCCCAATGGGTTAAGCCACTGCCTTTGGCTTGGGTCATGATCCCAGAGTCCTGGATCTAGCCCCACCCACATGGGGCTCCCTGCTCAGCAGGGGACCTGCTTCTCCCTCTCCTGTTCCTCCTGCCTGTGCTCTCCTGCTCTCTGTCAAATAAACAAATAACATCTTAAAAAAAAAGAAACAAACAAAAAAAAAATCAGAACAGATAAGTTAATCATTTTCATTGTCCCTCAGAGATGTAAACATCAACTGATAGCGTAAAATCAACTAACTGGACTAACTGAACATAAGAACTCCAACTCCATTCCCTCCTCAAACACCAGGAAAATGAAATAAAGTCAAAACAGAGACAAAGGGCAAGGAAATGACAGCAGATAAATGTCAGCAACATTCTAGACAATGAAAAGCAGTATTAACTAGGTTCTGCGTATATATATATATATATGCATATATTGTTTTTAATTAAGACCTGTAGTAGGTATCTTTCCTCCAAAAAATTCAAGAACAGAAAAAGATAATTTGGGATTTCCTTTTAACTAACTACTAACTTTCCACAGAAACAAATGCAGCTAATCCCTGTCTCGTGTTCCCTACCTTCCCACTTCCAAAACAGATCTATAATTAAATGAACCACCTGAAAATCCCTTTCAATACTCAGAACAAATGAATTCCAAAAACTAGGTTAGACCATGCTTTAAAAAAAAAAAAAATCCCTTCTCCATTAAATGAGATTTAGATTTAGTTCAAATCTATTTGACCCTATTGCTGCAGCTCTCTGACAGCCCCAATTTTTTGTACTTTTCAGAGGCTCAGTTCAGGCTCAGGCTCACTTTTATTCATCAGTGAGGGAAATATTACTGCACCTCAACTATTCTTAATACTCAGGCTATACCTAACATACTACTCAGCTTACTTATCAAAAAGACTACTTACAATAACTACACTTGGCATTTTAGCCAAGAATAAGAAATAATTTCCCCGTATATGTCAAAATTCTCAATAACTATAAAATAAATCCTGGTGGGACGCCTGGGTGGCTCAGTTGGTTAAGCGGCTGCCTTCGGCTCAGGTCATGATCCCAGCGTCCTGGGATGGAGTCCCACATCGGGCTCCTTGCTCGGCAGGGAGCCTGCTTCTTCCTCTGCCTCTGCCTTCCTCTCTGCCTGTGCTCGCTCTCTAACTAATAAATAAATAAAATCTTTAAAAAAATAAAGAAAGAAAGAAAGAAATCCTGGTGAAAATAAAATCCTAAAAATCACTTTCTCAAGTCACACAGAATAAACACATTCCACCTTTCTACAACGTTCATCACTTTCTTTAAACATTCTAAATCATAAATTATTGTATCAAACTTCTGCAGCAAAATTCTACATCTTTTCCATGAGAAAACTGCCAGTGTTTCCAAACTTTGGTAAATACAAGAATTCCATGTATAAAGTCTAATGAAACTTATCAGAGGTTATCTGAGATCACCAAAAATCCAACTAGAAATGTGAAAAGCAGCTGAACTACTTTATTTCTTCTTTTTTCTATTCTCTTTGTGCAAGCTGGGAGATCATAAGACTATGTATATGATCCATCATTAAGCTGGGGCGGAGAGAGTGATAAAGCAAGATCCACAACACGAAAAAGGAGAGATAATAATATTATTTTCACGTATCCCAGTTTTTACAAAAGAGCGACTGAGGAAAAGCTTTCAAAATTGGCTATCTTTATCTACTGCAGGATTCCACTGTCACAGAGTGACCCATATATATGCTTTTGTCTCTTATACAAGCTTTTGTCCCTTCCTTTCCATTCCCACTACCACCTACCTCCCTAGCCTGCTCTTCCAGCCTCCAGAAGCTACCAACCCTAGTAAATACTGCAGGCCTCGGTATTACCTAATAAATCACCACAAAATACCATTTTATTCTGTCAGCCAACAGAACTTAAGGTATCCCAAAACAAGAAGGCTGGTCTCTTAATTTTCAAACTTTCTCCTATTACCAGGCCCATTAAACCCTCTTGAAACTAATCTAAACTCCAACTAATCTATTCACTGTACTACCACTATCTCAAGTCCATTCCTACCTCCAAACCTTTGGCAATTTTGAATCTGTCTTAAATAACTTCCCTCCTCTTCCCTTCCTCTGCCTTAATAATTATCCTGCATACCACTCATTCAGCCCTAGACTGTTCTAAGGTATTGCCTGAACAGTTTTAAATCTTTATGTACGTAAGGACTTTCTTCCCAGAAGGCAGGGAACATGGGTTATGATGCAAAAAGTCAAGCTCCAGAACAGAGGTCGCAAAGCGGCAACCCACAAGACAAATCCTTCCCGCAGTGCTGACTTGCTTGGTCCACAACGTTTATGATTTCAAAAGTTGTCAACATTTTAAAACAAAGATTTCTCACAAAATCTGGATTCCCAGCTTCTGTTTAGAAAAAAGCTAAGATGTTCAGCCCACACTTGGTCCTATGCTCCCCACTAGATCAACAGTGAGCCAACACTGAATTATATATTTTTTAATGGTTAAAATGGTCAATTTTACCTTTAATTTTTTAAAAAAGCCAAAGCCACTTAACAACTACCCCATTAGAGGAACACGAATTCCCTGGTTCACTTACGTCTCAATTTGATCTTTACTATTTAAAATGTTCCATTTAGGGGCACCTGGGTGGCTCAGTGGGTTAGGCCTCTGCCTTCAGCTCAGGTCATGATCTTGGGGTCCTGGGATCGAGCCCCACGACTGGCTCTCTGCTCAGCGAGGCCTGCTTCCTCCACCCTGCCTGCCTGCCTCTCTGCCTACTTTTGATCTCTCTCTCTGTCAAATAAATAAATAAAATCTTAAAAATAAATAAATAAATAAAATGTTCCATTCAAATTTACAATGCTCACCCGAGATAAGATTATTTAATGAATTAAAGAATTGAGATAATAATTTTAAGACAAGGTTGGTGGTAATGACGATAATAAAAAAACAGTAATAGCAATGAACACTTCATACTTATTCAGCCAACTATTGTTCAAGCAAAAATACATTATCTTATTTAATCTGCACAACAACCCTATGGATATATGCAATTTCTAGTCCCAATTTATGGATGAGAAACTTGACCAAGGTTATAGTCCCAGTACACAGTAGAGCGAAAAGTCAAAACCAGACATCTAAAGGAATCTATGATTCATTAGATTAGCATCCTCTCCTCTGTGACCAACTGAACTAATTCCATGGAACAAAGAATCAAGGCTAAATTTTAGATCTCCCTCTTTCTCTGAATGATTAAGAAGCAAACCAAAGTTCACCTAAACATGCTATTCAAACAGCATCTGGATTTTTTCCTTACCCTAAAAGAAAAATTTCTGTCATTGACAGAGAAAACAATACAGATCCAATAAAATAATACACATTTTCTCAGAAAGTATGTTATTTAACATTGAGGGAAGCTCAATATGCAGATGAATTTTTAGTTTAAAACTATGAAGTGATGCTACAGTACAAAACTTCTTTCCTGGGACAGAAATGTAAACCTATTAGGGTAAGCAGTTCCCAGACATGAAAAAAAGCCTGCAAGTTTCTTGAGGTCAGGGGCTTTTTTTTCATCATGAGTCCCTGCAATACCTAGCACAGAGCAGCACTTAGCATATATTCATTTATGTTAAAAGAACCAAGAAATCTAAAGCTTCTACCTTAAAATTGCAATGCAATGTAATCCTTATTATACCACTTATCACCCTGGTTTTTACAAAAATTACTGGTGATCATGTCTGTTTTCCTGACAAAAACACAAAATCCTTTAGATAGGGATTTTATATTTACCTGTTGGGACCTAGCTCAACAGGAGCTCAATAAATACTTGTTGAATATTACAAACTTAACATTTCTATACTTAGGTTTTCTATAAATCTCTCTTTCTGCCAATGTTTAAAGCAGAACTTAAAATATAATGGCTTCTCACTTATATGGTAATGGATATTATGAAGTTCTACTGTAAGATATTTCTAATACCAATCTTATATTGTGCTATCAACAAAATCCTGAAAAGTTAGTGAGAAAACATAAAGCACAACATATAATCAAAGAGTGAGCTAGAAGAAAACAGAGAGATCCTCATGTTTGATACCTTTAACATACAAGTGAGGAAACAGAGGCCCAGAGAGATTTAAGTGAACTGCCCAAGATTTCAGAAGTAAGCAACAAGAAATACCAAGGCTAGAACCCAGGTTTCCTGGAATGTTGCCCTAGTTTTCTTTCCACAAAGAACTACTTTGTGAGTTCAGGATGTAGTGGATACTTTTAGAAATATTTTAAAGATACTTGGTATGGGGGCACCTGGGTGGCTCAGTAGGTGAAGTGTCTGCCTTCAGGTCAGGTCATAACCCCAGGGTCCTAGGATCAAGCCCCCACATGGTACTCCCTGCTCAGTGGGGAGCCTGCTTCTCCCTCTCCTTCTGCTGCTCCCCCTGCTTGTGCTCTCTCCCTCTCTCCCTGTGTCAAATAAATAAAATCTTAAAAAAAAAAAAAAAAAAGATACTTGGTATGAAGAATGATCTTTCCCAGCACATAACTTTTTGTGAGGTATTATATCACCATTAAAGAAATGAAAGCTGCCTTGTTCCTTAACTGCAAATAACACCATTTCCTTTTCCCCTTCTTTTTTTGCTCTATGTATTTTTCACTTTCATGTATTTCCTTTCATTATTTTTTGAGAATTCTTCTTCTTACTACATCTTATTTATCTACTTTCCCTCTTAGCCACTTCCTTTCCTACTATCTCTCACAAAGCTCCCACTATCTCCTTCCTTTCTCTCCATAATTATAAAAAAAGAACAGAGTAAGCACACATTCGATTACAGCAATGGCCTGGGACACCATAACAAGCAAATCATAGTCTTAGTCTCTAAGCATTTATAGGGTAATTATTGAACAAAAATATAAACTAAATGCAAAGGGTCACGTAGAGGTATGAATAATAAATACTGACATTTACAGTGAGGACAGGAATCTAAGTATGGAATCTAGGACATTATGTGAAGGTAGTAATGACAATGACAATGAAGAACTGCAAGGTTAAAATTAGTAAAAGGGACCACTCTCTACAGTATTCAGCTTTCTAACCTACCAATTCATTAGTTCTATTTCATTCACTCCTTACTCTCTTCTTGAGTTATTCCTGCTCTACTTTTTTTTCTTATCATGTAGAGTCTTCCTTTTCTCTCTCTTAATCTTTTAAAGTCAATCTGTTCTGTCCTCATGTTTTCCTCCTCAGTATTACTCCCAACTTCTCCTACCTTATAGACCTAGATAATGCCTCAAGTTGTGAATTCATTTTTTTCTAAAGCTTTAGTATGTATTATTTTATTTGATCTTCACAACAATGTCAGGAAGGCAGGTAGGAATCAATACATCTATTTTACAGATATATAAACTGAGACCAGTCAAGATTAAATAACTGGCCAAAAGTCACAGTTTGTCAGTAGGAAAATCAAATCAGACCTTTCTTTCCAAATTCTCTTTCCCCACTGCATGTTGCCTTCTTTTTACTTAACTTTTTAATCATAATGCACATATCTGGACAAGTATACAGAGATAAATGTTTATAAAACAGCACAAGTGGGAAAAATGTGTGTATGTCCAACAAAACAAAAAGAGAAAAGTCAGAAGACCAAAAGTAAGAGCAAAGTGTGGCTCACAAGCTAATCTTTATAGAGGAGACTATGAATTTCAAATCCTAGTAGAAAATGCCTATCTCAACCATTTGATGTAGTCAGCATAAACACCCTCTTTCCCCATATATCCCCACAGCAGTTTTATGACCAGAGCTCTCACCCTCTGCACCATTCTTGTCTCCCAATCTCTTTCACAGGCCTGCCACCATACCTGAAGTTCTCACCGTTCGAGTCACTTCTTTGGGTTAAGGTGTTGTCTCCAGAAGACCGATGTTAAATGCATGTTACCTGAGAGGGGAAGGAGGGTCCATTAACACATTATTCTTATAGTCCAACACATCAGATTAGCAATGACCTTGGGAATTTGACAGCACAATGGTTTTTTAAGTTTCATAGGATAAGGGTACCTGGCTGGCTCATCAGTAGAGCATGTTAATTCTTGATCTTGAGGTCATGAGTTCAAGAATCACGTTGGACACAGAGATTACTTCTAAAAATTAATAAAATAAATGTAAAAGTTTCATGGGATAGATAATTTGGGGAGGCACAGATAATTTTTGATGGGGCAGGCAAGATAAGAAGGTGAGTCATGAAAAATGACTCCTACAGAGTATGGGATGATGCCCATTTGGGTATGATGGCTACATGGCAAGATGAAGATGGCCATAAAACACACCCTCTGTGTACTGGGGTCACTATAAGAATGGTCCCTGCAAGGGGCGCCTGGGTGGCTCAGTGGGTTAAAGCTGCTGCCTTCGGCTCGGGTCATGATCCCAGGGTCATGGGATCGAGCCCCATATCGGGCTCTCTGCTCTGCGGACAGCCTGCTTCCTCCTCTCTCTCTCTGCCTCTCTGCCTACTTGTGATCTCTGTCTGTCAAATAAATAAATAAAATCTTAAAAAAAAAAAAATGGTCCCTGCAACTGGGGAGGCTCCTAAGGATAGGAAAAGAAAAAGCACTTCAAGGATCAGAGTACAGTCAGTTCTGAAAAGAAAAAAGCTGAGGTGGCAGCAGTTTTCCAAGGACAGTACACTGCTAGACTGAAGGAGGAACAGCTCCTGGTTAATGACTACTAGTTGTGAAGCTATTTCCAACCCAACATTTTTAGCTGAGGACTGACCTACCAATCAGATAATGCTGCAATTCAATTCTGCGTGCGCGTGAGCACACACACACACACACACACAAAGACAACAATTTATATTAACTCAAAACCAGTATCATGTACAGCCACAAAAATCAACATGCCTTTACTAAGAGCTTATTATGAGCCTAGAATTTGGTGAGGTGCTACAAATACATGAAAAAATAACTTTATACACTTTGCCTTAACTCATATAAAGAAAACCAATTCCCAAAACCCAAAATTGGGAGAGGGGTGAGGAACAAGGAAGTGGGGGACGGGGCCACAAGCAGGTGACTATTTCCTAGCAGTACTAACGATAAATTTCTTTTTTTTTTTTTAAGATTTTATTTATTAATTTGACACAGAGAGAGAGAGAGGTCACAAGTAGGCAGAAAGGCAGGCAGAGAGAGAGGGGGAAGCAGGCTCCCTCCTCAGGGAGCCCGATTCGGGCTTGATCCCAGGACCCTGAGATCATGACCTGAGCCCAAGGCAAAGGCTTAACCCGCTGAGCCACCCAGGTGCCCCAACAACAAATTTCTTAAGCCAGAATAAATATAATAAAATTCACTTCTAGGCCAAAGTTCCTTGTTAAACTCTTGCCTAAACAGTCAAGAGGCACAGGCTAGAAGTATCTTTTTTCTTTTGGTCTAATACCAAAAACTCTTTAGCAGCACACATTCATCTTGACACACTGGAGATTAACAAACTAAAAGTTACAAAACTCAGTTCTAATTCTAGCTCTAATTCTTAACTAGCTCTAGGTAAATTATTGAACCCGCTTAGGATTCTTTTAAATAAACAAACAGAAAACTAATAGTTTGGACTAGTCTAAGGATGGCATATACCTGGCACATGTATCACCTAAGTAACTGTGTCCACAGAAAGCATCACTAATCAATCATAACTCACGTTCCCAGAGAACATACATGACCAAAATCACTCTGCCAGCTACTTCAAAGCAGAGCTGGTCCATAAACCAAAATATATTTGCCACTGTGGACTAGTAATCTCTGCAATCTCTTCCAACTCTGAAATTCTAATACCAAATTTCTGAGTATAAGAGAAAAACACTTCCAACAAGCTTAGATCAATAGTGTTGATGGTCATAAATTGCAGTCTAATCTCCAAATTCTCCTACAAATTGCAGCCAATCTGATTCTAATTTTTCAAAAGTGCTAATGAAAGGTGCTCAGTTGGTTAAGCGACTGCCTTCTGCTGGGGTCATGATCCTGGAGTCCCAGGATGAGTCCCAGACAGGGCTCTCTGCTCAGCAGAGAGTCTGCTTCTCCCTCTGACCTTCCCTCTCTCTGCTCTCTCTTTCTCTCTCGCTTAAATAAATAAATCTTTTTTTTTAAAAGTGTTAATGAAAAATATACTCTGATACCATTAATATATATAACCTGGCAAAATTATTCAGATTTGCTTGTGTGTTCTTTTTACAGAATAAGAGCCTTTTCAAAACCCAGTGGGGCCCTAACAATTCTCATCCAAAAATATGGTAAGAATATTGCACTAGTAAAGAACTAAATCCAATCCTCACAGCCTCTCTCCAACATCAAAACTCTGACCTCTCACCTAGACTTCTGCAAGAGCCATTCTTCCATCATTTTACTCCCATCACCAGAGCCATCTTTCTACAACATTTATGTCACTCATATTCATTTCCCTGTTTAAAATCTTAATCTATTAGTAACATAAAACTCAAGGGTTTTTTTAGTATTATACTTGTAACTTTTCATATAGTTACCTCCTTTTACCTTTCTGACCTCATGTCCCACAATGCTCTCCTTCCCCATCCCACTCCCTGTTCCATGAACCCTTTTTCTCCCACAATCTTCTACATTTACACACAACATTAAGGGGTGTCCTCTGTCTACCCTGTCCTTCCTTTAACCTATGCTCGTCACACCCCTACTCATCATCTAAGACCCAATTTAGGACCAGGGGTAGGTCCTGCCACCTTCTATGGCCAAACCCCAGACAAAACTGGTAACTTCTGTCTTAAAGTTTTTTGAGCATTTCTCAGGTTCACAGTATTATTTGTCTCAGTGGTTCCCAAGACCATGAGACCTGCCGGAAGCGTGTTTAAAAAATAAGTTCTTCAGGACCAAAGCAGACCTACTAAATCAACCTCAGGAAGGAGACCCTGGAGTTTCTACTTTTTAAAAAGCTCCCCTAATTATCCTACTGGGCAATTTTGGGAGCAATTACTTTGTCTATCTCTTCCAATAGGTGAACGAATGTGTTTTTTAAAAAGAATTTAGAAATCATCCCTCTAGAACACTGTGTAAAAGTATTCTGCACGTGGGGCTCCTGGGTGGCTCAGTGAGTTAAAGCCTCTGCCTTCGGCTAGGGTCATGATCCCAGGATCCTGGGATGGAGCCCCGCATCGGGCTCTCTGCTCAGCACGGAGCCTGCTTCCCCCCCACCTCTGCCTGCCTTTCTGCCTACTTCTGATCTCTATCTGTCAAAATAAATAAATAAATAGTCTTTTAAAAAAGTATTCTGCACTTGTTTTTTATTTCCTATTATTTTTTACTTTATTCCTATACTAAACATGAAGGAATTCCCTCTGGATTCACACCCAAAAAACTTACTTTCTCTGTTGGTAACTGTACCTCGAGTAAATCTGTGAATACATAGTGCAGGCTCTCAGCATTATATGCCATGAGAATTTTATTTCAGCTGAGAAATCCTTAGCCGATTCTGAGGATGGAAATACACTGCCTTTACATACTTCCTTAAAATCGAATTATATTAGGAGTAGACACGGGAGACCCCAACCTAGTGCAATGATAAGTGGCTGGCTCCAGTACGTCAAAAATTTCCAAAGAAAAAAAATCCCATTTTTCCTTCCCCAACCCTCACTCCAAAGCTGTAGAATTATGGCAGAAAATATAACAAGATTAAAAGGCGAATATAAGCAAGAAAACAAGTTGTTATTGGGGAATCGTGAATTGCGGGTAGTTTGCACGTTCACCTCGTTACATCTCTAACTTTAGGCCCAACGTCTACCTTGAGGGCAGAGACTCGGCGTCTCTCAAGTCATGGCCCGGGACTATGTCTGAAAACTTGAGTTCCCCAACTTAGTTCCCACTAAGTCATGTCCTCATCGCGTTTCGACCCTTAGAATACGTTCGCGGCTACTTTTTTCTTTTCTCTGATGAAAAAAAGGGCACTCAAGAGGGAGGGCAGTGACAGCTCCACGTCCGCAAAACTCGGCGCCGGGAGGTGCCGGCGGGGCAGCGGTAGCCGGCGCGGAAAAGGGCGCCCAGGCTGGGACCACCACGATGGGGGACAATGGAGGGAGGAGGGGAGTGGAAGAAGGAGGAGGCAGCAGCCTCTGTGCTGGGCCCGCCTCGCGACTGGGGGCTCCAAAAAGTCTCGTGAAGGCCAGCCGAGTGGCAGGTGGGCCCCGCCGCCGCCCCTCACAGGGCCACGTCGGCCGCTCCGGCCGCTGCCGCGGGGCCCCGCGCGTAGGCCGGGCCGCGGGAGACTGGCCCCCGGGCGGGGCTGAGGGGCGCGGGGATGGACCCTG
Source organism: Taxidea taxus jeffersonii (assembly GCA_003697995.1). NCBI lineage: Eukaryota > Metazoa > Chordata > Mammalia > Carnivora > Mustelidae > Taxidea > Taxidea taxus. The sequence goes on along the minus strand of ML093488.1, from coordinate 74,098 downwards.
CTGGCGTCCGCCACGGCCCAGCCCTCTCACAACTTGGCGCCCGCGAGGCGAGGGGCTCCCTACACCCCGGCCATTAGTGGCTGGTCGGCGCCTCCGGCCAACCCACCCCTCGGCCACTAGCCCGAGCTCCCCGCGACCCCCACGGGCACCGGCTGTGAGAGAAAAGAGAGCAGTCGCGGCTCTGGGGTCCTCCGCCCGTGCGCCGCACTCTCACCCCTGGTTCTCCTCGGACACTCTCATGCGGGCTACCCCCTCTACCCAGAACTACCGCCGGCCAGCCAGCGAATGTTTACCGGGACTCGGGGCGGCGGCGACTCTTCAGTCCCTCGACTAAGATGGCAGCCGGTCCCGAGCCCCGACCACAGCGACTAGAGCTAGTTGGAGGCCAACGCGCAGGCGCCTCCAGCTCGGAAGGGATGTGGACCACAAGCCCCAGAAGGCCTTGCGCGCCGGCTGGGAGAGTTGGCAGAAGCTTGGAAGAGCTTCTAAACCGGAGTTTGCTAGCCCTTAGGTGGGAGGGACCCTGGGAGTTCTCCCAGCCACTCTAGGCTTTTTTTTTTTTTTAAGCTACTCCCCACCCACGAATCTCTAAAGACTGCAGCTGTGGTTCCCAAACGCTAATGTGCATCAGAATTACCTGAAGGGCTTGTTGAAACGTAGGCGCCCCACCCCCAGCGTTTCTCTTTTCAGCAGATCTGGGATGGATGTAATAATTTGCACCTCTAACTCTGGTGTGCTCCTGGTGGGGGAATCACACTTTCAGAAACACTGGATTATAGTTTAGTCCTTAAGAAAGTACACTAGGGAGTTTGATTGATTGGGTTCAAATCCACCTTTTTTTTAACAAGGTGCCCTTAAGGATATGGAAACAGCCTACATATAAGTAATGCCAACGTGGCAGGTGTTGGAAGAGCTGATCCGTAAGCTCTTTCATCCTCACAACAAATCTATGACGAAACTACCTCCATTATCCTCACGTTACAAATGCATAAACCAAGTCACAAGCTGGATGAAAACCCAGGCCATCCTCTTAATTTCTTGTTTGTGAGAATTAATAGGCTATGTAAGTAGACTCAGAGACCCAGCTAAGGGCTTAATAATTAGTAACCTTCACTATTATTGTTCAGCCTGTTTCCTTCTTATGAACATATTTTACCACCTGGAAAGTCACTTGCATTTTTCCAAGTACATTCAAATCTCTATGTCAATGTTGGCTGCAATATGACTTAAGAGAGCTGGTTAAAGGTCCAGACTCAGGGACCTTACCCCAATCAGAATCTCCAGGGCAGTGGTTCTCAAACTTTAGTGCCCATCAGAATCTCCTGAAGGATTTGTTAAACCATAGATTGCTGGGCCCCACCCCCAGATTTTCTGATTCAGTAGATCTGGAGTGGGACCTGATAATTTGCATTTCTAACCACAGACCACGCTTGAAGAATCATTGCTGTAGGGCAGTGTTTTTCAACCTTTTTAAAAAAAATTATCAGCTCTCTAAAGAACATTTTTAGATGTTTCTCTAATTATTCCCCCCATGAAGTTTTAATACCACAAATATACTGTATATCTATTAATGTATCGTATGTGCTTTTAATGTATATATGTGCTTTTACATAAGCAAGGAAAAAAATTTCCTCTCTACCCACAACCAATTTTTGTCCTATTAAGCATGTATGCTCTGAGGAATGTGGGTTTTTTAACTAGTGCCCCAGGTGATTCTTGACACCACACAAGTTTAAGAAACACAGTGTCCCTTTAAGGTTTGAGGTATTTCTATGAGCATTATACAGAGAAGGAGATTAGATGACTAGTTCTAGATTACTTAGTAGGAAACCAGGAATCCAGTCAAAGTCCTCTGGTTCCAGATTCTGTCTTCATCTACAATTTTTTTTTTTTTAAGATTTATTTATTGGCAAGGTGAGGGGCAGGCAGAGGGAGAGGGAGAGAGAGAGAATCTCAAGCAGACTCATTGCTGAACAGGGAGCCCCAGTCAGAGCTTGATTTCACAATGCTGAGATCATGCCCTGAGCTGAAACAAGAGTGGGCCACTTAACCGACTGAGCCACCCAGGCATTCCATACCTTCATCTATAATTTTCAAAACCATATAATGTTAGGCAAATCTAATCTACAGTGTTTAAAGTCAGGATAGTGATTACCCTTTGAGGAGAGGTAATAACCAGGAAGGGGCACAAAGGGGCTTCTCCAGGTTGGTAATAATGTTCTGTGTCTTGATCCAAGTGCTGGTACACAAGCATTCTCACTTTTTGAAAGTTCATTGAGCTGTATATTTATGATTTGTGTCTTTTTCTGTATTTATATTATGTCAGTAAAAGTTTACTTAAAACAAATATACTTTAAATATATGCACTTTTTTATACACCTCTTTCTATTATACACAAAGATTCTCAAACTTCAGAGTGCATCAGAATCACCTGAAAGGCTTATTAAAACCAGATTGCCAGATATTAGCCACAGAATTTTTGAGTCAGAAAGTTCTGTTATCAGTAGGCCCAAGAATTTGCATTCCTAACAAGTCCCCTGGTGATGTTGATGCCCAGGGATCACATTTTGAGAACCACTGGACTATGCTATCCTAACTTGCTGATGCCAACAGGGTGGATTAGCTCTGATCTGAGCAGAAGTTAATAATTTATGTCTCTTTCGAGGCATATAGATCAAGGACCTAGTCCTGACAGTCAACAGTTTAGGGGTTTTAGTCCAGTCCCTTAGCCTCAGTGTCTGAATCTCTAAATGGAAATAATAGATTCTAACTTGTAGGATGTTGTGAAGGTTCTGGAAAATCTACACTAGGTAGTTGGTGGTTCTCAAAGTAGAAGTTGAATTGATGAGAACAGAGAATCCCAGTGTGACCACTTCCTCATCTCCCATGCTGTGGCTCTGGCTCCTAGGTTCCCTGATTCAGAAGTCAGTGTAGACCTGGTTGGAATGCAGCCCCCGTGACTGATAAAGCCTTGAGCCACCGACACCCTTCTTCTGCCATGGACACTCAGGTCAGCATGCGACAGGATCCAGTCCTGCCAGAGCAGTGCTGGAGGAAGCCCCACCAGCAAGGGAAGGAGCTTTCCAGGCCTTTGGGGAGAGAAGGAGGGAAGGAAGCAGGGATGCAGTGCTGGAAGGAGTGGGAAGAGAAACCCCAGCAGCCCACATGCCGCCTGTCACTTACTGGCTTTCCCTACAGAACACTTAGTCATGTTGCTGCCCCCGTCTTCCCTGAAGCCACTCGGCATTCAACTGCCAGAGGCAGGAGAAGACTTAAAAAGTGACAGGGCTGTGCATTGATGAAGACCAGACACTGGATGGAGCTTCTAGGAGACTAAGATCTGGATCCACTTAAGACCCCTTGGCTCTCTCCTTTGTCCTCTTTAAGACTGTTTGCTCATCTGCAAACTGATGTACACAAGTTCTGTCCCTAGTCTCCTTAGTCACTTCCTCCAAGATAAGGTTGCCAGACTTAGAAAATAAAAATAGAGGAGGCTGGATTAAATTTGAATTTCAGATAAACAACGAATCACTTTTTAGCATTAATATGTGACAAATTTGATGTAACGTAGTTAGGCTAAAATTATTTTCATTGTCTATCTAAAATTCAAATTTAACTGGACATCTGCATTTTATCTGGCAACCCTATTCTCAGGGTTTTATACACTTTCTCCATTAAGAGTAATAAACTTAGGGGCACCTGGGTGGCTCAGTGGGTTAAAGCCTTGGGCTCAGGTCATGATCTCAGGGTCCTGGGATCAAGCCCTGAGTTGGGCTCTCTGCTCCACAGGGAGCCTGCTCCACCCCCCCCCCCCCCCCCCCCCCCGGCCGCCTGCTTCTCTGCCTACTTGTGATCTCTGTCTGTCAAGTAAATAAATAAAATCTTTTAAAAAATTTTATAAAAGAAAGAAAATGTTCTCTCAATACCTTGTGAGGGGTGTGGATTCCACAGTTGTACCCATTTGTCAAACTTAGCAAATGGTTTACTTGAGATCTACGCATACCACTGTATGTAAATTTAACCTAAAAACAGAAACAAATATTGAACTCTAATGATAGGGGTACAAAGTGTCTAGAAGGAGAGTGAACTCTGCAGCTTCTGTGAATTGCATCAAATAAGATGGATGGATGGAGAGCTAGATAAATGAATAAATACATGACAAAGCAAACATAGCAAAGGGTTACCAACTATAGAATCCAGATGGTGGATACATGGATGTTCACTGTACAACTGTTTCAACTGTTCTATATGTTTGAAAATGTTCATAATAAAATGTTGGGAGGGGAGGGGGAAATCCTGGAGGAACAAAATGCAGTCCACCTTCAGGGCTGGATTTGTAACTCTTGATTCATTTGTAGACATCTCCATCTCCCACCTGTCCCCTTTTTCCCCACCTCCTCTTTTTTTTTAAAAATAGGCTCTACACCCAATGTGGTACTTGAACTCATGAGCCTGAAATCAAGAGTGGCATCAAGATCAAGTTCTACTGACTGAGCCAGCTAGACAGGCACTCCTCTTCCTCTCTTTTGAGCTACAAACTGGCATGATTTTATTTCCAAAATTCCTTTCTCATTGCTTCTATCCCAATATTCCTCTTATTTGTGTTCCAGTCCCTTCCCTACTACTTACTTGTTGTATTTCTTGGCCTCTTTGGGCCTCTGCTGACATGTGAAAATTGGAGTCATGTGTCTATTTTATCAAAGGCAGCAGCCTAGACCATTTAATCTCTCTTTCCCCAAATCATAAGTTCTTCAAGGGCAAGGACACAGTCTTATCCATCCCTGTATTTCCTCTGGCCTGTAATAACATTTTAAAGATGCTCAGAAAATGCTTGAATGAAAATTTCTTGTAAATTGTGAAAGGAGGAGACAGAAACACACTGAGTGCCCACTGTATGCCCTGAACTAAATGTGTCTGTATATTCATCCCCAATGAGGGAGGAGGCCTTGTGATTACCACTTTTCTAGAGGAGGAACAGAGGTCAGATGGGTTGGGTGACTCGCCAACTCTGTTAAGAGAATGCAAGAGACAGACTTGATATTTAAACCTAGGACTGTCTTTTTCACTTATTTCACAACTGCCTCTTCTTGAATCAATGCCAAAAAAAGAGACTTTGTGCTTCTCTGTATCCCTCAGATTGTCTGTACTGAATTTAGAAGTAGAAAAAAAAAGTCATAAAAATAAATAGCCATAAGGAGCTCTGAGCACCTCCTCCTGCAATTTTTGGGAGGACTAAAATTTGGATGAGCAACTGTAGGACTGAAGAACTCCCTTGGATAATAAGCAGTATGTCAGAGCTTCTGTTCCTGCTCATAATCCCCAGTTCCCTCTTTTCTTGCTCTCAAACCTAAAGGTCTCCTTCTCCTAGTAAAGCCCCATTGCCCTATCTCTACAAATTGCCGATCAGAATCATTTCTTGCCCATGGTACTGGAAATGTCTATCCTAAACCAGAATTTCTATCTCTTAAAAAGAAAATCTAATTCATGCCTGCAAATTCCTCAGGCAAAGATAGAGTCAAGCAACAAGCATCCAGGTCACCTTATGCAAGCTGAGAATATGTCAGACCAGAAACAATCCTGGGAATCTTAGAACTCAGCCTCCATTTATGCAAACTTCTGAGATGGCAAAGGTCATAATCAAATATATAGGGAACGTGACTTTATTTTCAGTCCTTGAGGAACTTCTAAGGTTGAAGGGAAGGAGGGGCAGGTCCTACAAGGTTAAATGGTCCAGTCACCCTATGTGTCTTGGTAATATGTGCTAAAGGAATAGGTAGCTAATACACAGAGCTAATATATTTCACAGTAGTGCTTAGGTTGTGGCTAAAGTAGAAATTTAGCAAAGTAAAGCTATGAGATGCTATATTTTCATTAGATTGGTCAAGAACAAAAGTTTGATATCTCAGTTGTATTAGCAAGGGTGTGAGAAAACCGCCATGCTCACTGCTGATTGGTGTGATGCCAGTTGTGTGGTGGGAAGACAATTTGGTCATCTCTATTGAAATTAAAAATATATATGTCAGGATATCCACATGTAAAAAGATGGGCTTATAATACTACTTTACACCATACACAAAAAAATAACTTAAATTGGATCAGAAACCTAGAGAGAAGAGTCAAACTATAAGACTTTTAGAAGACCCTGGAGATAAATCTTTGAGACCTTGGGTTAGGAAAAGTTTTCTTAGCTATGACACAGCAAGAATTATCGATAAAAAAAAATGAGACGATCAAAATTCAATTTTTTTCTTCAAAACGCACCATTAATGAGTTGTTCAATTTTATTTTTTAAGATTTATGTATGTATGTATTCTCTACAACCAACATGGGGCTTGAAGTTATGACCTTGAGATCAAGAGTTGCATGTTCTTCTAACTGAGCCAGCCAAGTACCCAGAACTGTTCAATATTAAATGGTTGATTTTATGTTTTGTGAGTTTTCCTTCAATAATTTTTTTAAAAGACATCATTAAGAAAATGAAAGATGGGGTGCCTGGCTGGCTCAGTCAGTAGAACATGTGACTCTTGATCTCAGGATCATGAATTCAAGCCCCACACTGGATGAGGAGCCAACTTAAAAAAATAAAAATAAAATAAAAATGGACGAATACTGTCTTTAAAAAAAATGAAGTCACAGGGGCGCCTGAGTGGCTCAGTGGATTAAAGCCTCTGCCTTCAGCTCAGGTCATGATCTCAGGGTCCTGGGATCCAGCCCCGCATTGGGCTCTCTGCTCAGCAAGGAGCCAGCTTCCTCCTCTCTCTGCCTGCCTCTCTGACTACTTGTGATCTCTGACTGTCAAATAAATAAATAAATAAATAAAATCTTAAAAAAAAAAATGGAGCCACAGACTGGGAGAAAATATTTGCTCAGAACACATATATATTGTAAGGGATTTGTATCCAGAATATATAAAGAACTTCCAAAACTCAATAATAAGAAAAATAACCCCATTTTTAAAAAATGAGCATTTTTACCATTTCACCAAAGAAGATACAGGAATGACTAATAAGCACATGAACAAATTCCCAATATCATTAATCATTAGTGAAATGCAAATTAAAACCACAATGACATGTCATTACACCCACTAGAATGGTTATAAGAATAATAATAAAAAAAAAAAACAGACAATAACAAATGTTGGCAAGAATGTGGAGAATCAGGAAGTTTCATACGTTGCTGGTAGGAATAAAAAATAAAAATAGGAATAAAAAATTAAAAAACGCACTTTGGAAAACATTTTCTTGGTTTCTTTCTTTTTTTTAAGATTTTTTTATTTATTTATTTGACAGACAGAGATCACAAGTAGGCAGAGAGGGGGAAGCAGGGTCCCTGCTGAGCAGAGATCCTGATGTGGGGCTCAATCCCATGACCCTCAGATCATGACCTGAGCTGAAGGCAGAGGCTTAATCCACTGAGCCACCCAGGTGCCCCTCTTGGTTTCTTAAAAAGTTAAATATAGGGGTGCCTGGGTGGCTCAGTGGGTTAAAAGCCTCTGCCTTCGGCTTAGGTCATGATCCCAGGGTCCTGGGATGGAGCCCCGCATCGGGCTCTCTGCTCATCAGGGAGCCTGCTTCCTTCTCTCTCTCTCTCTCTCTCTGCCTGCCTCTCTGCCTACTTGTGATCTCTATCTGTCAAATAAATAAATAAAATCTTTTAAGAAATGGGTGAATTTTATGATATGTTAATTATACATCTACAAAGTTGTTTTAAAAAAACACATACATGGGGGCGTCTGGGTGGTTCAGTGGGTTAAGCTTCCAACTCTTGATTTAAGCTCAGGTGATGATCTCAAGATGGTGAGATCTAGCCACAAGTAGGGCTACATTCGGGCTCCAAGCCCGGGGTGGAGCCTGCTTTAAGATTCTCTCTCTGCAGGGTATCTGGGTGGCTAAGTGGGTTAAAGCCTCTGCCTTCGGCTAGGGTCATGATCCCGGGGCCCTGGGATCAAGCCCAGCATCGGGCTCCTTGCTAGGAGGGGAGCCTGCTTCCCTGCCTCTCTGCCTGTGATCTCTGTCTCTTTCAAATAAATAAATAAAATCTTTAAAAAAAAAAAAAAACAGACTCTCTCTCTGCCCTTCTTCCCCTACTCATGCACGCATGGGCACTTGCTCTCTCAATCTTTCTCTAAAAAAAAATCTCTCCCTAAAGAAAAAAAAAAAAAAAGCCGAACCACATATGCCAAAAACAAAAAACAAAAAGCAACCCACATATGCCAGTTGTTCCAGCAGCTCCATCTCTAGGAATTTACAAAGAAATATACAATGAGCAAAATAGCAGATGAATCTGGTTATTTATCATAACATTGCTTGTAATAGGAAAAAACTGGAAATAAGGTCAATGTCCATCAGTAGAGGATGAGATAAAACATGGTGCTGGAAAACTATGCAACCTTAAAAAAAACAAAACAAGGAAGATCTATGTACACAGATATGAAACAGTCTCCAATTTATTTTATTTGGGAAATAAAATCTAAACATTGATTTTAAAAAAGTAACTAGACTATCCATTTGTTTATGTGTGTATAGAATATTTCTGGAAGACACAAAGGAAGTTAATAAAGTGGATGTCTCTTAAAGGAGTTGGATGCCGGGTGCCTGGGTGGCTCAGTGGGTTAAAGCCTCTGCCTTTGGCTAAGGGTTTCATGATCCCAGGGTCCTGGGATTGAGCCCCACATCGGGCTCCCTGCTTAGCAGGGAGCCTGCTTCCCCCGCACCCCTGCCTGCCTCTCTGCCTACTTGTGATCTCTGTCTGTCAAATAAATAAATAAAATCTTAAAAAAAAAAAAAAGGAGTTGGATGCCTGGGAGATAAGGGCAAGAGAAAAACATTCTCCTCTATACCTTTTCATACTCTTTGAATAGTGTCTAATATCCTTATGTTAGCTATGTGAAAAATAGTAAGTTGTGAAAATAACGAAGATTGGATTTTTTTGAAGAACAGTTTTTTAAAAAAATATATTTATCCATTTATTTGAGAGAAAGAGAAAGGAGGAGAGAGATTAAGGGGGAGGGGAAAGGGAGAGAATCCCAAGCCAACTCCTTGCTGAACACTGAGCCTGAGGCGGGCTCCACCCCATGATCCTGAGGTCCTGATCCTAGCCAAAACCAAGAGTTGGACGCTCAACTGACTGAGTCAACCAGGTGCCCCTAAAGTTGTTTTTAAAAAGGAAGTTGATTTAAAGAAAATAAGAGTAAGTCACATCACAGAGTATACGCAAAAAAGGACAAACCGCTAAGGTAGGATGATGATGAGTTCAGCAGGGAGCCAACACAGGCCATCCATCAAGGTGGCCAGCCTCAGCCTCTCCCTCCCCTCATGACTCTACGTCCCACTCTGTCTGGCCTAGGGTTGAAGAGACAGAGGCTGGGCCCCTGAACCTTGAGACTTCTGAACATTGCCTGAGACAATGGTTGTGGAAGGAGCAGTCAGGAACTTGAGGCTGCTGCCTGAGAGGGTAAGAGTGAGCTCATGTCACAGATACAAAGCTCCCAGCCACTAAGCTACATCACAATCTTGCTGCCACCAGGGATGGTTAGGCCACCTGGGTCTTTTTGAACATGCATGGCAATCCCCCAGTCCCAGAGAGTAAAAAGAAGAAGGGCCTTTATTCCACTCCTCTGCAGTTGAGATGCAGAACTTAGGCTGTGGAATCAAGCCTGGTTCTACTGCTTATTTGCTGTGCAACTTCAGACAAGTCACCTAACTTCTCTGAGCCTCTGTTTGCACAGTTGTAAACATGGAGATGACACTTTCAGAAATACATATAGATGAAATAAAGCAATACACAAAGGAAAGTAAGAGAACAGCCCAAGTGTTTTCAATAGGAGAATGAATAAAATAAATGATGGCACATTCATACAATGGGATACATCTAACAATAAAAACTACAAACTACCACCATACGTGAAAACACAAGATGATTTGCAAAAACATAATGATGAATGAAAGAAGCTGGACAAAAAAAGAATAGACACCCATAAAATGTATAGTTTTTCTTTCAATGTTTAAGAACGGGCAAAACAGGGGCACCTGGGTGGCTCAGTGGGTTAAGCCTCTGTCTTTGGCTCAGGTCATGATCTCAGAGTCTTGGGATCGAACCCTGCATCAGGTTCTCTGCTCAGTGGGCAGCCTGCTTCCCCGTCTCTCTCTGCCTGCCTCTCTGCCTACTTGTGATCTCTCTCTGTCAAATAAATAAATAAAGTCTTAAAAAAAAAAAGAACAAGCAAAATAAGAACACTGATTTCTCTGAAACAATAGGAATTAGCTGGGACGGGAGGCTTCCGGAACAGGGCTGACTCCTGTATATTGATCTAGTTATACAAAAACCTAGACACACATATAAAGTTGAATTGTATACTTGATATTTATGTACCTTACTGCATATGGGTTATAATTCAATAGAATTTTTTTAAATAAAAAGGAGAGGGAACAATGTACACAGGGTCCAGGAGGATGGTCACTGTGGTCAGGGAAAGGGTTGGCTGGGGAGGAGAGCAGATAGTTAGACACAGGTTACTGTGAGCTTCTGCATTTTATTTCGGCATGATGGATTCATAAGCACCTATATTATTTATTATATTATTTAAAACATTCATTAAATAACTCAAAAATGCTTTTGATACAAATAACACACATTCCTATAGAGTTGCTATGGAACATACCAATCAGAAAGCTTAGTTGCTGGAGCACCTCGGTGGCCCAGGTGGTTAAGTGTCTGTTTTTGCCTCAGGTCATGATCGCCAAGTCCTGGGATCGAGCCCCATGTCAGGTTCCAAGCTCAGCAGGGAGTCTGGTTCTCCCTCTTCTTCTGCCTTTCCCCTTGCTTGTGTGCGCGCGCTCTCTCTCTCAAATGAATAAATAAAATCTTAAAAAAATAAAAGCTTAGTTGCAAATAAAGGAAACCAACTCTCTTACATTTAAATAGAAAAGATATCCAATAAAGGATGTTGGGTGGCCCATAGAATATCCATGAGAGCCAGGCTTGGGGACTGTGTACAGTTAGGAACAATTCCCCAGATCACCCTGAGAATTTAGGCCGGGAGAGATGCCAGGATCACTGCTGTGGGGATGGACACTATAGCTTGCTTTGCCAACCCTGAGGTCTGGATGCTACCAATAGCTACCAGTCTTAGTTCTCTGTGCCTTATTTGTGAAAGAGAAATAGTATCTTATATTTACATATGTGATTTGTTTACATTTTATGTATGTATATTAGGGGTGTGTAGGCATGTGTATGAAATCATGTGCATAGAATGCTAGGCCAGATGCCAGGCGCACTGAAGTACCTACTCAAATAGGGTGAGTAATGGTAGGGTCACATGACAGCCTACAAGACCTGTTTTGCAACACAGGAAAGACACCCCCAGAGATTCTAAGGAATTCTTGAAGGAGACTTGATGGGGAATGCCAGCCTGCTCTGGCAGATGGAGGTCAGGAAATATGCAATTCTTTTGAAAAGTTATTTTAATAAAAATGTGTTATACTGGTACAAACACTATTATGTCCATTATTTTATTTAATTTTTTCCCTAGTATTTGCAAAGGACAAGGACTGTAAGAGCTACACATTTCAGGATGAACTCCAGCTCTGCAACTTCCTGGATGTGGGGTCCCAGACAAGTGACTATCTCTCTGAGCTTTCATGTTCTCATCTGTAAAATAGGTCCAACCAGATGTCATGAGGATCAAATAAGAGGGGATAGATACCAAGTCTGGTGTAGAGTGGGTGCTTGTGAGGGCTCATGGAAGCAGGTGCTGTTATTTGCTTTATGACTGTCATTTCCCTCCCAGTCCACGTCAGAAGAAGGTCTGGCCACAGGATAGGCTGTGTCATGAACAGCAGGATTTAGAGCTGTTGACGCAGCCTCCAGGGTAGAACAGGTCTGTAGTCAGAGTCAGCTAAAGGGGAGGAGAAAAAGTCCATGACAGTGAACAGAATGTAGGATTCAGAAATGATGGTGGCAGGTGGCTGGAGCATCCTATGTTGACAGTTGGCACGAGGGGGCCTGGCAGCAGCTTAGCCCTGCAGGAGAGGAGAAAAAAACCTAGGGCCTTAGCCTCCGAGGCTGAACTCACTGATTCAGCAGAGTAGAGGTGTGACCCAGGCTCCTGGGTTAGGCAGAGGTGGCCTCAAATGCCAGCCCTCCTGCCAACATCACTGTGTGACCTTAAGAATGTGCCTCATCATCTCTAACCTCTGTTTCCTCCCATGTAGAAAAACTGGTTGTTCTACTTCTTACCAGTATTCCTGACATTCTTCTACGATGATTGATTCAATATCAGAGCTTTCTTTGGTCTCCTCTCCTCCAATGACCTTGGTCTCCCAGGGTCACATCTGAATGCCAAGTCTGAACCCTTGATTTCCTTTTCCCACCTCCTCTCCTTTGATCCGTAGGGGCCAACGGCAGGCCACCCAAAATGTACCACAATAACACACTGATTGTTTTGAAATGAAGCTTCTTGGGTAGGAATTGGTGCAAGGACAGGACATTCAGACCCACCTCTGTCCTGCTGAAATCAGGAAACAAATCTCCCATATGAAAGATACCCCCCAAACCCCGTACAAAAAAGTAAAAAGACATCCTTATTACCAGAGAGAGGAACTTTAAAACTGAGAAAGCTATAGAAACAAACCTTGTTAATTTTTTACTAATCTACTACCTCAGCACAAATTCCACTTAGAATTCCTTATTAATTATGGGGCACCTGGGTGGCTCAGTCTGTTAAGTGTCTGCCTTCGGCTCAGGTCATGATCCCAGGGTCCTGGGATCAGTCCTGGATTGGGCTCTCTGCTCAGCAGGGAGCCTGGTCTTCCTCTCCCTCTGTCCCTCCCCTGCTGGTTCTCTCTCTCTCACTCAAATAAGTGAATAAAATCTTCTAAAAAATTCCTTACTAATTAAAGCTTCCACACATCTATTTTCTTTATCCTGTCAATTCCTCACAAATTATTGTCTCTTTGTCTAAACCGTATAAAAACTGCCTGTGATGGTCATTTGTTTAGGTCTCAATCTCATCATCGGGCCTCTGTGTGCATGTAATAAAACTTTGGTTTATTTCTGTGTTGATCAATCTAGTGTAAATTTATTTCTTAGTCCAGGCAGAAGACCTTGAAGAGAGGAAGAAGGATTTTTCCTTCCATCATATTGTTGACCTCAGTGAGACCACAAATCCATTGTCCCTGACACACTGCCCACCTATCCCCTCTGCTTCTGTGTTCCTCCTGGCCCACCTGGATTCCCTGCTCCATCACTATGATGGATGAAGGATCCTTGTCCCGTCCTCTCCTGGGTAATTTCCAATGTACAGAATGAGCCCATCCTATATCTGCCTTCTCTGGCAACCATGTTGAACACACCTGGAGAAAACAGTATGTCTTAGCTTTGTTTTACTTTTAATTCAAGTACACAATCTCCAGTGGGGTCTCAACCTTATCAGGTTAACTCTTTTGGTTCATTCTATCAGACAACTGTTTCATACATTCTCCTCTCCTTCAAGCCTCTCTCAAGAACTCTCCCCACTTTCAGCTGGCAATCTTATCTCAAGCCTCTGAAGAAATGGAAGTCAAGAGAACTTCCTTACTTGCCCCTCTATCCCGAAGAGATATCCCTCACCCTATCTAAAACCATCTCCCTCTTGATGCTCTGGGTCTCAGAGTCCCATCCCTTTCACCTTCTCAATTCTACCCTCTCTCTTGCTTCACTAGTTTCACCCTCTCTATTGGTCTATCCTGTCAGCAAATTAATATGTTTTGGATCCTACCATATCAAAAAACAAGTAAGCAACTCTCCTTTGACTCTATATCCCCTTTACCTGTGTTTCTATTCACTGTTTCCTTTCACGGCCAGACTTCTTCAAAAATCTAACTCAGTTCAGTGACTTGTCTCTGCTTTCTTCCTGCACATCTACTCTAGCATAATCTAGCTTCCCTCACCTTCTTTCCAATGAAATTGTGTTTCTTTTTTCTTTTTTTAAAAGATTTTATTTATTTATTTGACAGAGCGCAAGAGTGCACAAGAAGGGGGGAGGGTGGCTGGCAGAGGGAGAGGGAGAAGCAGGCTCCCTGTTGAGCAGGGAACCCAATGTGGGGCTCGACCCTAGGACCCTGGGATCATGACCTGAGCCCACAGCAGATGCTTAACCAACTGAACCACCCAGGTGCCCCTGAAATTGTGTTTCTTAAGGTCGCTGACAACTATGTTTCCAAATCCAATGGACATTCATGTTGAAGAGCTTGCCCTAGAGGTAGACTGCCTAGGTGAGAAACCAGGTCTCCTTGCTTGCTGTGTGGCCTTGGGAGAGTTGCTCAATCTCTTTGTAACTCAGTTTCTCTTGTGAGAATGGAGATGAAAATAATGCCAACCCCATAGGCTTACCACAAAGATGAAATGAGTAACGGTGTGCAAAGCACTAAACACAGTGCCTCACTGTGTAGGAAAAACTCACTGTTTTCCTTCACTCTCACACTACAACAGCCATACTCACAACACTTCTGACACTCCACGTGCGGGTTTTCCGCACCAAGCAGTTCTGACACTAACCGCCTGGAGTTAGCACAGTCCCTACAGGCTAAGGGCTCAGTCCCAGAAGACTGCCCCCCACTTCAGATACCAATTATAAGCAGTGGGTCTCGAGTTACCACAACTTCTGTCACTCTTGGCTACAAACTGGAGGTTCTCATGACCCTCATTTCTCAGGTTTAGTAATTTGCTAGAATGGCTCACAGAACCCAAGAGAACAATTTGCTTACTATTGCTGGTTTATTACCAAGGATATTTTAAAGGATACAAATGAACAACCAGTCAAAGATATACATAGTGTGAGGTCTGGAAAGGTCTGTCCCATGGACTTGAGGTACACCACTGTCCTGGCACGTGAATGTGCTTACCAACTGAAGCTCCTCAAATGCCAGACTTTGGAGATTTTTATGGAGGCTTTATCACATCATTGATGATTCTTTTTTTTTTTTTTAAAGATTGTATTTTTAAGTAATCACTGCACTCAACATGAGGCTCAAACTTATAACCCTGAGATCAAGAGTTGCATGCTCCACTGACTGAGCCAGCCAGGGGCCCCTTCATAGTTAATGATTTTTGATCATTACTCAAACTCCAGCTCCTCTCGATTCTCTGAGGTTGGAGGGTGGGGCTGCAAATTCCAAGCCTCTAATCATGGCTGGGTCTTTCTGGTGACTGGCCTCCATTTCAGAAGCTACCCAGGAGCCCACCAAGAGTTGAATCATTAGAATAAACAATGTTCCTATCACCCAGAAAATTCCAAGGGGTCTAGTGCTTTTATCACTTGGAAAATTACAAGGGTTTAAAGAGCTCTGTTCCAGGAACCGGGGACAGAAACTTATACACACATCTTTTTTCTATTATTTCACACTGGAATATAGAAAACTATCCCATAAATGTGTTTTTTTGTCATTATTAGTAGCATCTATCTGTCTGTGTCATATTTGAGCTTCTAACAGCTGTCAGTACAATTGTGGGCCCTCCATTGGTACTGAAAAACTATCCTGAGTCCCCGTGACACCTGAAATTCCTGTTTTTCTTCCTGCCAACTCTTCTACCCAACATCTAAATACTGCTGTCCTCAGGGACTAGTTTTCTTCACCATCTAAATTATAGAATTCAGGGGTGCCTGGGTGGCTCAGTGGGTTGAGCCTCTGCCTTCAGCTCAGGTCATGATCCCAGGGTCCTGGGACCGAGCCCCCGCATCGAGCTCTCTGCTCGGTGGGGAGCCTGCTTCCTCCTCTCTCTCTGCCTGCTTCTCTGCCTGCTTGTGATCTCCGTCTGTCAAATAAATAAATAAAATCTTTTAAAAAAATAAATAAATTATAGAATTCATTCTCATGGCTTAAAATGAAGAAGGAACAATAGAATGATCTTTGAACACAGAAAATCTATACACGTGAAGGGATGTATTCTGAAGACCGAAACTTCATCTGGTGTTTTTATTGTTACTATTAATGTGGGTATGGTAGTTTCGGAACTAGTATATAAATAGTACAGAATAAAGCGAATAAGTAAATATGCGATTATTGAGAATCAAAATTTTCTATACAAGAGAAGAGAGATCCCAATATAAAGTCAAAGAACTTCTGAAAAACACTTATAAATTGGAAATAACAAGAAGATAACTACAAGATCATATATATTTACCCAGTGAAAGGGAAGGCCTGGAAGTAATAACAAGCCAGTAGCAATGAACCTAAATCTTAGTCTTTAAATACCTTTCCCCACTGGGGAACGTGGCTACATCAGTCAGCAGAATATGAGATACTTGATCTTGAGGTTGTAAGTTCAAGCCCCATGTTGGGTGTGGAGATTACTTAAAAAATAAGATCTTGGGGCGCCTGGGTGGCTCAGTGGGTTAAGCCTCTGCCTTTGGCTTGGGTCATGATCTCAGGGTCCTGGGATTGAGCCCCGCATCAGCAGGGAGGCTACTTCCTTCTCTCCCTCTGCCTGTGGCTCTGTCTACTTGTGATCTCTGTCTGTCAAATAAATAAATAAAATCTTAAAAAAAAAGAAAAGATCT
Organism: Taxidea taxus jeffersonii; assembly: GCA_003697995.1. Taxonomy (NCBI): domain Eukaryota; kingdom Metazoa; phylum Chordata; class Mammalia; order Carnivora; family Mustelidae; genus Taxidea; species Taxidea taxus. The sequence goes on along the minus strand of ML093488.1, from coordinate 57,558 downwards.
TAGGTGTGGTTGGATGGCTCAGTAGGTGAAGCATCTGCCTTTAGCTCAGGTCATGATCTTGGGGTTCTGGGATTCAGCCCCACATTGGGCTCCATGCCTCCCTGCTCAGTGGGGAGTCACTTCACCCTCTCCCTCTGCCCCTTCTGTGCCCCACCCCTGCTTCTGCTTCCACTTTCTCTCTCTCTCTCTCTCAGATAAATAAATGAAATCTTAAAAAAAAAAGATCTTAAAAAAAACCCCACATATTTAGATTAAAAGTGGCCAGGGCTCTTTGGAGAAATCCCTGATTCTAGAACTTGGGCAGAGAAAGTATAAGCAGAGCCTAGAACATTTTGTTGTGCCAAAAAATAGGGATGCACTCAAGATTAATAAGGTTATGTCCATAAGAAACAAAGGTAGGTTCAAGAGGTTTTCACTGCCTGAATTTGGGACAATTTGAGTATCAACAACAAAAAGTGAATGTAATTGGGGCGCCTGGGTGGCTCAGTGGGTTGAGGCCTCTGCCTTCAGCTCAGGTCATGATTCCAGGGTCCTGGGATCGAGCCCCGCATCGGGCTCTCTGCTCAGCGGAGAGCCTGCTTCCCCCCTCTCTGTCTCTGCCTGCCTCTCTGCCTACTTGTGATCTCTGTCTGTCAAATAAACAAATAAAATCTTTTAAAAAAATGAATGTAATTAATTATAAAACATTAAATAAATAAAAATCTATGAATTTACCTCTTTACCGTGATTATTGGTTATTAGAAGGAGTTAATCGTTTAACCCATCTTTCTAGTAGGACCTGTAATTCATCCTCAAAAGAGAGAAAACTCTTCTTTACCAAAGAGTGATGCTGATAAACATAGAAGGAATGATAGATTTTATTTACCCATTTGTCAGAGAGAGAGAGTGTGTGCGCACAAGCAGGGGGAGCGGCAGACAGAGGGAGAAGCAGACTCCCTGCTGAGCAGGGAGCCCGATGTGGGATTTGATTCCAGGACGGGATTATGACCAGAGCTGAAGGTGCTTAACCCACTGAGCCATCCAGGTGCTCCTAAAAAAATTTTTTTTAATTTTATTTATTTTTTTAAAAGATTTTATTTATTTATTTGTCAGATAGAGAGAGCACAGGAGTGAGCACAGGCAGACAGAGTGGCAGGCAGAGACAGAGGGAGAAGCAGGCTCCCTGCTGAGCAAGGAGCCCGATGTGGGACTCGATCCCAGGACGCTGGGATCATGACCTGAGCCGAAGGCAGCCGCTTAACCAACTGAGCCACCCAGGTGTCCCTAAAAAAAATTTTTTTAATTACCATTTTGCAACCCCCAGTGAAATAATTGGTGAGAGATCATCAGTGCCTGCTAAAACTTACATTTTAGCTGCTTGACAATAGGTTATTTCCACTGTGACAACATACCACACCACAGATTATTCACGAACTGCAAAGTAGAAATAGATTTTTTTTCCCAATAGCAAGATCTGGCCATCCGTCACCCCCTCACAGGTAGATCAACATGTGCAGTGTTCACAGATGGACTGCCTGACAGTGTGTGCCTATGACACGATACAATGTGAGGTGCCCTATGTGACCTGTGAAGCTCTGTATTTTGGCCCAAAGCATTTATCCCAAATCTAATGAGGCCTTGAGACCTAGTTTCCAATTTAGAGGAAATATACAAGACAGAGGAGTAAGTTAAAGAGCACCACAAACAATTAGAGAATGACAGAATGTAAGACATTATTCAAGCCAGTTGGCTTTGTTCCTTCAAAACATCGGTGCCATAGAAAGTAGGAGGGAAGGGGGGACGGCTGTTCTAGGTTGGAGGAGACTGAAGAGATACAAGACCAAAACACTTGATGTGAAATGTGAATGGATTTTCTTTCAGAAAAAAGCTATAAAATGGGCAATTTTGACTATCTGATTATGGGGGTGCCTGTGTGGCTCAGTTGGTTAAGCATCTGAGTCTTGGTTTCGGCTCAGGTTACGATCTCAAGGTCTTGAGATCAAGCCCTGCAGGGGGCTTAGTACTGGGCAGGGAGTCTGCTTGAGATTCTCCCCCTCTGCCCCTCCCTACTTCAAATAAATAATAAAAATAATTAATTAAATATCATTATTAAAAAAGAACATCTGATTAGGGAATAGAAATTAAATATTTGGGGATTATTATTCCTTTTCCTGTGTGTGATAATGAACTGTTCAGGAAGGAAACATCCTTTCTAAGGCATGCATGCTGAGGGGTATGTAGTGTTGACGTGTCTGATGTCTAACATTCATTTTCTAAAGGGTTAGCAAAAAACAACACAAAAAAGTACACACTCACATGCCTATGTGCCAATAAAGCAAATATGGCAAATGCTAGCAGTTACTAAATCTGAGCATTTGGTTAATCATTGTATTATTCTTTCAATTTTTCTGTATATTTGAACATTTTCACAATTAAAATTTTTATTTATTTATTTATTTATTTAAGAGATAGAGTGTGTGTGAGCTGGGGCAGGGGACAGAGAGAGAGAGAGAGAGAATTTTTTTAAGAGATTTTATTTATTTATTTGACAGAGATAGAGAGAGAAGGAACACAAACAGGGCGAGTGGGAGAGGGAGAAGCAGGCTTTCTGCTGAGCAAGGAGCCTGATGCAGCACTTGATCCCAGGACTCTGGGATCATGACCTGAGCTGAAGGCAGACGCTTAACCACTGAGCCACCCAGGGGTCCCAAGAGAGAAAGAATCTTTTTTTTTTTTAAATTTGTCAGCCAGGGAGAGAGCGCAGGAGCGAGCACAGGCAGACAGAGAGGCTGGCAGAGGCAGAGGGAGAAGCAAGCTCCCTGCTGAGCAAGGAGCCCGATGTGGGGCTCGATCCCAGGACGCCGGGATCATGACCGGAGCCGAAGGCAGCTGCTTAATCAACTGAGCCACCCAGGCGTCCCGAATCTTTTTTTTTTTTAAAGATTTTTATTGGGGCGCCTGGGTGGTTCAGTGGGTTAAAGCCTCTGCCTTGGGCTCAGGTCATGATCCCAGGGTCCTGGGATCGAGTCCCGCATCTGGCTCTCTGCTCAGTGGGGAACCCACTTCCCTTCCTCTCTCTCTGCCTGCCTCTCTGCCTACTTGCGATCTCTGTCTGTCAAATAAATAAATAAAAATCTTTATTTTTTAAAAAAATTTTTAGACTTTATTTATCTCTGTCTGTCAAATAAATAAATAAAAATCTTTATTTTTTAAAAAATTTTTTAGACTTTATTTATCTCTGTCAAATAAATAAATAAAAATCTTTATTTTTAAAAAAATTTTTTAGACTTTATTTATTTGACAGACAGAGATCGCAAGTAGGCAGAGAGGCAGGCAGAGAGAGAGGAAGGGAAGCGGGTTCCCCACTGAGCAGAGAGCCAGATGCGGGACTCGATCCCAGGACCCTGGGATCATGACCTGAGCCCGAGGCAGAGGCTTTAACCCACTGAACCACCCAGGCGCCCCAAGAGAGAAAGAATCTTAAGCAGACTTCTCACTGAATGTAGATCCCAACTTGGGCTTGATCCCAAGACCCTGAGATCATGACCTGAGCTGAAACCAAGAGCCGGAGGCTTAACCAACTGAGCCACCCCAGTGCCCCTAAAATTTATTTAAAAAAATAAAAATCAAATTACCATCCCCATGCCAGTGACTGCAAATTTTATTTATTTTAAAAAATATTTTATTTTTAAGTAATCTCTGCACCCAGTGTGGGATCAAACTTACAATCCCGATATCAAGAGTTGCATGCTCCTCCAACTGAGCCAGACAGGCTCCCCTCCAAATTTTGTTTCTATAGCTGAGACCTTTCCCCTGAGCCTGGAAGGAAACACACTAGAAATGTCACCAGTGGTTATATTTGAGTAGTGTGATTATGGGTGATCTTTTCTCTTCTTTCTACTTTCTATATTTTTCCAGATTTTATTGGGCATATATTACTGTTCTGGTTAAAAAAAAAAACTTGTCGGGGCGCCTGGGTGGCTCAGTTGGTTGAGCGACTGCCTTCAGCTCAGGTCATGATCCTGGAGTCCCAAGATCGAGTCCCGCATCAGGCTCCCAGCTCCACGGGGAGTCTGCTTCTCCCTCTGACCTTCTCCTCACTCATGCTCTCTCTCACTGTCTCTCTCTCAAATAAATAAATAAAATATTTTTAAAAAAGATTAAAAAAAAAACTTGTCATAAGTAAATGTATACATATTTGAAAACAAGATTAGATGATCCACCAGAATGCCCACAGTAAATTTGTTGGGATTTGTTGGAATTGTAAAAAATTAATTCTTTTAAGCTTTAAATGTTCTGTAACAGTATTCTAAAACTATGTTGGGTCTTAGAATCACTAGTGAAATTTTTACAGCTTTATTAAGACGCAATTGACATACGATAAACTGTTCATATTTAAAGTGTGCAATTTAGGGGCACTTGGGTGGCTCAGTCAGTTAAGCATTCTACCTTCAGCCAGGTCATGATCCCAGGGTCCTGGGATTGAGCCCCGGCATGGGGCTCTCTACTCAGCCGGAAACCTGCTTCTCCATCTCCCTCTGCCTGCCACTCTGCCTACTTGTGATCTCTCTCTCTCTGTGTCAAATGAATAAATAAAATCTTTAAAAAAAAAAGTATGCAAGTTGATAAACTTTGACATATATAAAGACCCATGAACCCAAATATATCCATCACTTCCCAAAGTTTCCTCATGTCCCTTTACAATACCTTCCTTTTGCCGTGTCACAGGCAACCATTGATCTGATTTGCTATCACCACAGATCAGTTTACATTTTTTAGAATTTTATATAAATGAAATCATACTGTACATACTCTTTTGTGTCTGGTTTCTTTACTCCGCACAATTATTCTGAGATCCATTCATACTGTAGCATGTAAAGATTGCTCATTTCTTTTTTTTAAGATTTTATTTATTTATTTGACAAAGAGAGATCACAAATAGGCAGAGAAGCAGGCAGAGAGAAAGGGGGAAGCAGGTTCCCCACCGAGCAGAGAGCCAGATGCGGGACTCAATCCCAAAACCCTGGGATCATAACCTGAGCCGAAGGCAGAGGCTTTAACCCACTGAGCCACCCAGGTGCCCCTGTTCATTTCTTGTTATTGATGAGCAGCATACCATTGAATGGCTATCTCCCCATTTGTCTATCCATTCACCAGCTGATGGACCATTGGATCATTTCCAGTTTTTGGATTGTGTACTCATTGGAATAAAGCTGTTGTGAAGATTCATATACGAATCTTTGTATGGGCACACACTTTCATTTCTCTTGGCTACACGCCTAGGAGTGGAATTTCGATATAACAAGGTAAGTGAACTTTTAACTTTTTAAGAAACTGCTGAATTATTTTCCAATGTGATTACAAAATTTTATTTTCCGGGCACCTGGGTGGCTCAGTGGGTTAAAGCCTCTGCCTTCAGCTCAGGTCATGATCTCAGGGTCCTGGGATCGAGTCATGCATCGGGCTCTCGGCTCAGCGGGGAGGGTGCTTCCCCCTCTCTCTGCCTGCCTCTCTCTCTATTTGTGATCTCTCTCTCTCTCTGTCAAATAAATAAATAAAATCTTTAAAAAATAATAAAATTTTATTTTCCCAAACAGCACCGTAAAAGAGCTCCAGCTCCACCAATACTTGCTGTGGTCAGCTTTACTAATTTTAACCATTCTAATAGGTGTATAGTGGGGTTTTTAAAAACATTTTTTCCTAAGTTTTATTTTTTTTAAGTAATCTCTACACCCAACATGGGGCTCAAACTCATGACCCCCAGATCAAGAGTTGCACGCTCTTCCAATGGAGCCAGCTAGGCTCCCCATAATAAGTGTGTAGTGGTTTCTAATTGCAGTTTTAAGTTGCATTTCCCTAATAACTAATTATGTTGAGCATCTTTTCATGTGCTTATTTACCAGCCACATCTTTTCTTTGGTGAAGTGTCTATTCAAATTGTTTGCTCATTCTTGGGTTGTTTGTTCTCTTCATGAGTCTTGAGAGTTGTTTATATATTCTGGTACTTTATTTTTTATGATTTACAAATATTTTTATCTCAGTCTGTGAATGTCTTTTCATTCTTCTAACAGTGTCTTTTGGAAAGTGGAAGTTTTTTATTTCCATGAAATCCATTTTATCTATCTCTTCTTTTATGGATTGTGCTTTTGGTGTGATATCTGTGAAAACTTTGGTTAACCCAATGTCATAAAGTTTTCAGTTTTACATTTAGGTCTACAGTTTGAGTGAATTTTTGTAGATGGTGCAAGGTATGAATCAAAATTCTTTTTAAATTTTATTATCTTTTTCTTTTGCATAGGAATAACCAGTTGTTTCAATACCAGTTGTAGAAAAGGTTTTCCTTGTCTTTAGAATCTCTGTAGAAAATCAGTCATCTACATACGATGTGGATGTGTTTCTCAACTCTATTCTGTTCCATTAATCTATTTCTCAGTCTTTCTGCCAAGACCATATTGTCATGACTACCACAGTTTTATATAGTCTTGAAATCAAGTTTTGTCTATCCCAGGCTCTTGCATTTCCATATGAATTTTAGAACCAGCTTGTCAATTTTTACAAAAAGCCCACTGGAATTTTTAATTGGGATTGCATTGAATTTATAGGTCAATTTGGGGAGAATTAAGTCTTCTGACACATAACACAGTATATTTCTCAATCTATTTAAATCTTTTTTAGTCTCTCAGCAATGTCCTATGGTTGTCAGACTACAGAGATATTTCATATTCTTTACCATACTTATCCCTATGTATTTTATAGTTTAGAATGCTATTATAAATAATATATACATTTTTTTCTTCAGAGAGAGAGGGAGTGGGGAGTGGCAAGTAGAGGGGCGGAGGGAAAGGGAAAGAGAGAATCTTAGGCAGGTTCCACGCCCAATGTGGAGTTGGATGCAGGGCTTGACTTCATGATCCTGAGATCATGACCTGAGCTGAAATCAAGAGTCAGATGCTTAACCAACTGAGCTACCCAGGCGCCCTTATAAATAATATTTTTGTTCCAATTTCCAATTATTCATTCTAATATTCTAGTATATAGAAATACAATTTATTTTTGTATATTGATCTTTTTATGAGTTCTAGTAGTTTTTTTAAAAGATTTTATTTATTTATTTGACAGACAGAGATCACAAGTAGGCAGAGAGGCAGGCAGAGAGAGAGAAGGAAGCAGGCTTTCTGCAGAGCAGAGAGCCCCATGCGGGGCTCGATCCCAGGACCCTGGGATCACGACCTGAGCCGAAGGCAATCTAGTAGTTTTTTTGAAAGAGTAGATTCCACAGGGGTTTTTCTTCTATGTAGACAATTATGTCATCTTATTTGGAAATTTTTTAGCCATTATTGCTTCATTTTTAAAGATTTATTTATTTATTTGAGAGAAAGATCTGGGTGAGATGCAGAGGGAAAGGGAGAGGGAGAGAATCCCAAGCAGACTCCCCACTGAGTGTGGAGCCTAACATGGGGCTTGATCCCATGACCCTGAGATCATGACCCAAGCTGAAACCAAGGGTCAACTTGGTTGATGCTCAACTGACTGAGCCACCCAGGTACCCCAACCATTACTGCCTCAAATAATTTTTCTGTCCTACCCTTCAGAGACTCTAATTACACGTATATTAAACTGCTTAAAGTTATCAAACAGCTCACTAATGCTGTGTTCATTATTTTTTAATTCTCTCTTCTTTTGTTTCATTTTGGACATTTTCTATTGCTCCATCTTCAAGTTTACTAATCTTCTCTTCTGTACTATGATGTCTAATATGCTGTTAATCCCAACCAGTGTATTTTATTTTTTGTTTTATTTAAAAAAACTTTTTTTTTGTATTTTTATATAATCACTACACTCAATGTAGAGTCCCAAATCACAACCCCAAGACCAAGAGTCACCTACTCCAACAACTGAGCCACCAGGCTCCCTGCATTCAGTGTATTTTAAAATCTCATTCATCTCAGGAGCATGGCAACATGCCCTCCCAACCTTAAGGAAAGCGGGAGCTGGGCAGGAAGTGTGACCGGTTCATGAAGGATGTGGTCAGTGAAAACAGGGACTAGTTTATGAGTAAGACTTGTTTTCTCACTTAACCTTCTTTAAAGAAGAACGTGGCCATTAGCCTTTAGTTCTGGCATGGGATTGGGAATGGCCTACTCCAACTGTCAGCATGATTTCCAGGCTCTACATGCAAAATATGTCAATGATCAGGGGCAATGACTTATACCGGAGAACACCCCAGTGGGAGGAAAAAGAGAAATCATGTTTATGCCTCAGGAATACTGAAATGCCCTGGAGTAAACGGACATTCTTCTGTAACAATGTTATCAGTAATGCTTTAATCTCCCGCACACTGTTTCTGAAACAAAGTCCGTTTCTTGTTTTGTGTTTTCTCTTTGGAAATTGCAAGGAGGTGGTCTTAAAAGAAATAAATTAAAAATAGGCAGCCCATAAATAAATAAATAAATAAATAACATCTCACTCATTTCTAGTGGTTTGATTTCTTTCTTTCTTTTTTTTTTGTCTTCCACGTGTCTGCTTAACTTTTTGGACATTTATACAGTTATAATTTATACAGTTATAATAGATGCCTTAATATCTTTTCTGCTAATTCTTTTTATTTTAAGATTTTATTTATTTATTTGAGAGAGAGAGAATGAGAGGGGAGAAGGTCAGAGGGAGAAGCAGATTCCCGCAGAGCTGGAAGCCTGATGTGCTTAACCAAATGAGCCACCCAAGTGCCCTTCTCTGCTAATTTTAATACCTATATCAGTTCTGGGTCAGTTTCAATTCCTTTTTCTTCTCATTATTTCCTGCTTTGCATGACTGGTAAATTTTTTTACTGGATGCCAGATATCATGGATGTTACCTGTTGGCTGCAGGATATTTTTGTAATTTTATGAGTATTCTTGGACTTTGTTCTGGGATGCCCTTATTTGGAAACATTTTGATCCTTTAGGGTCTTGCTTTTTTCCTTTTTTTTTTTTAAGTCACAGTTGCTTATTAAGCTTTATTAAACTCAATGGAGGTGCCTGGGTGGCTCAGTGGGTTAAGCCTTTGCCTTCAGCTCAGGTCATGATCTCAGGGTCCTGGGATCGAGCCCCAAATCAGGCTCTCTGCTCAGCAGGGAGCCTGCTTCCCTTCCTCTCTCTCTGCCTGCCTCTCTGCCTACTTGTGATCTCTGTCAAATGAATAAATAAAATCTTTTTAAAAAACCTTTATTAAGGGGCGCCTGGGTGGCTCAGTGGGTTAAAGCCACTGCCTTCGGCTCAGGTCATGATCCTAGGGTCCTAGGATCGAGCCCCGCATCGGGCTCTCTGCTTGGCAGGGAGCCTGCTTCCCTTCCTCTCTCTCTCTCTGCCTGCCTCTCTGCCTGCTTGTGATCTCTGTCAAATAAATAAATAAAATCTTAAAAAAAAAACCAAAAACCTTTATTAAACTTAATGATTTCTTCTAACATCTTGGAAGTAGACGATTCAACATTTTTAGTCTATTCTCAACCCAGCAACCAGCAAGATCCTATAAATGTAACTCATTTCCAGTCACTCCTTTACTTGAAACCCTTTCATAGCATCCCATAAAACCAGTGTCTTACCTATTAGGCTCTGTGGTCTCGCTCTGCTATTTTTATTCTGACATCATCTCCAACTACTGTTTCCCTTACACCATTCTGGACACACTGGGCTCTGTGCTATTCCTCAGAAGCCCCAGGAATGCACCCACCTTTCTGTTCTTTTTGGCTAGAACATCCTGGAACCCAGATAACCATGTGGCTCCCTGTCCTCACCTTCTTCAGATTTTTGCTCAAATGTCAACTTTTTGGAGGGTCCTTCCCTGACCATTCTGTAAATTTGCAATCACATTATTTAAAATTGCAAGCCCATGGGCACGTGGGTGGCTCAGTGGGTTAAAGCCTCTGCCTTCGACTCAGGTCATGATCCCAGGGTCCTGGGATCAAGCCCTGCATAGGGCTCTCTGCTTGGCGGGGAGCCTCCTTCCCCCTCTCTCTCTGCCTGCCTCTCTGCCTACTTGTGATCTCTGTCTGTCAACTAAATAAAAATCTTAAAAAAAAAAAATCCCAATGTCCAAGCCCCACCCTAGATAATTAAATCTAAATTTCTGGAAGTGAGGTATGGGTGTCAAATGAACTCCTCAGGCTGATTTCAGTGCACATCCAGATTTAAGGTCAGTATTCTATACTGTGATTTTAGTACTTTCATTTAAAAATAGTTTATTTTGAACTGGTCTTTGACATAGGAAACATGGTACTAGAGCACATTTTCAACTTACAGCTGAGCCCCTGATTAAAGAAATCAAACCTCTTTAAAGTCCCCTAAGTAGGCTGCCTGGGTGGCTCAGTTCGTTAAGCATCTGCCTTTGGTTAGGTCATGATCTCAGGGTTCCTGTCAGGTACTCTGCTCAGCAGGGAGCCTGCTTCTCCCTCTCCCTCTGCCTGCTGCTCCCCCTGTTTGTGCTCTCTCTCTCTCTGTCTCTGACAAATAAATAATCAAATCTTAAAAAAAAAAAAAAAGTCCTCTGATTAAAAAACAAGGTTGGTCTCAAGCTCAGAGCAAGGCAGAAGCTGCCTGTGATAATTCAGTGTGGCTGTGGGGAGGGCGGGGCAGCTGGGCAGCTGGGCAGTGACTGGCAGGCTTGGGGACATTTGCAGTTTATTATTTCCACTTAACAAAGTATTCCTAGCTCACTGTCTTGCTTCATTTTCTTCTCCCAACGATGCAGAGGTGAAATTCACTATCTCTGTTTGTCAGATGAGGAAATGCAACTCAAGAGGTTGAGTGCCTTGACACGGCAAACCAGGAGCAGAGTTAAAATGTAAACTTGGTTCGGGGCGCCTGGGTGGCTCAGTGGGTTAAAGCCTCTGCCTTCGGATCAGGTCATGATCCCAGGATCCTGGGATCGAGCCCCACTTCGGGATCTCTGCTTGGTGGGGAGCCTGTGTCCCCTCTCTCTCTGCCTGCCTTTCTGCCTACTTGTGATCTCTGTCTGTCAAACAAATAAATAAAATCTTTAAAAAGAAAAAAATGTAAACTTGGTTCTCAGGAGCACCCGGGTGGCTCAGTCATTAAGGGTCTGCCTTCTGCTCAGTTCATGATCCCAGAGTCCTGGGATCAAGCCTGGGATCGAGCCTGAATCAGGCTGAGCAGGGAGCCTGCTTCTCCCACTCCCCCTGCTTGTGTTCCCTCTTGCTGTCTCCCCCCCTTCTGTCAAATCAATAAATAAATCTTTAAAAAAATAAAAATAAACTTGGTTCTCAGAGATAGAATAAGGAGCAAAGCAGTCCTTAGCTGTGTAGCTGCCAGGGTAAGGGAACATCCCTGAAAGGACTGAGATGAAGGGAATTCGGTGCATAGGGCTTCTTCGCAGATGAGCAAAAAATCACTAGATCAGCTATAGAGGTGGGGATGTAAGACTGAGACTGTGCTGGAGGAGCAGTGGCTGGGTCCCACCCTGCCTCCTAAGGAGACTGAGGTTCCCATAGGACTTCTATCCCCAGAGAGGGTAGGCAAGTAGAGAGTCAGAACTGAGAAGGCAGGAAGATAAAGAAGATACCTGTTGTTGCTACTGCATCCTTCCTCCTGGCCCTTCCTCAAACAGTATTCACCTCTGCTCTCAAAGAATAAAGACTGTAAAATAATTCAGCAATGCTGGCGCCTCTCCACGAGTGTTCGCCAGGAACCAGACCCTTCCCTGGCATCATTCTACTGAATCCTCCCTGTGATTCTCTGCAGCGGGTGCTTCTGTCATCTCCAGTTCAAAGGTAAGGAAAGTGAGGCCGGAGATGACTGATGATACTCATTATCTATTGCTGCATAACAAATTATTCTGAAGCTTAATAGCTGAAAACCACAGTAATCATTTATTATGTCATGCATTTTCTGTGGGCCTGAGAATTTAAGAGCAGATTAACGGGGTGATTCTTGCCTGGGGCACCCCATGGGCTTCCAGTCAAGCTGTCCACCAGGGCTGGAGGATCCAGTGCCAAGGTGGCCCCTGCACAGGGCTGGCAAATCGGTTGACAGTCATATCCATTACTTGCCATGTGGCTCTCGCCATTGGGCTGCTTGAGTGTGCTTACAACATGGTGGCCGACTTCTCCCAGAGCAACTGATCCAAGAGAGCAAAGAGGATGCTGAAATACATTTTCTGGCTTAGCCTCCAAAGTCACACTGTCGTTTCTATAATATCCTAATGGTTACACAGGTCACTTCTAATCACAGTAGGAAGGGACCGACTCTACAAGGGTATGAGGAAAGACCAGGAGGTGAAAACCACTGTGGGCCATCATGGAGGCTAGCTACCACAGTGACAAAGGAATTCACCCAGGATCATGCACAGGGGAAGTATTAGGGGTGGGCTTTGAACCTAGGCAGTTATTATGTCACGGTAAAGATTGGCTTGAAGGAGTGGGAGCAGGCAGGTGCCCACAGACCTCCTGTCTTGGAGATACTCATACTTCAAGTCGTGCGGATCTCATTCCATGGATCATATGGGTCAGACACTATATCCGATGTGTCAGTCACTTTATCAAAACCACATGACCTGGGCATGTTTATAGAAGATCACACAAATCATCATTTGGCAGTGGACTTGGTGAGTCAGGGGGAACCTGGCTTCTGGCTCTAGCTGACTTTACTGTGTGACCTGGAGTAAGTTTCAACCCCTTTGAGGCCTTTGATTTCCTATCTGTACAATGGGACTGTTTAATCCCATGGGCCCTACATGCTCCTGGTTAAGAGATTCCTGGATTTCATGCATGAAGTTTTTCACCAGGAGTGTTGAGGCAATTCCCTCTCCACTTTCCCTGGATCTCTCAGAACTTTCCCCAAGTGGAGTGGACTCCTTAGGTACAAGGGTCACTTTTTTGGACCCAGGCCAGGCTAGGCCAGGCTGCTCAGCCCTGCTTCACCCGAAGCTGGCTGGCACCATTGTTCCCCCATAAAGCCGGGCCCTTTTCCAGCTGCTGCTGCCCTTGTGGCAGGGGAGAAGCTCAAAGAGCTCAGTTGTGTGGCTTCCCCCCTCCCCTGGGGCAGGCCTGGGTCACCCAACAGGCTGACTCAGCCCGTGCAGATGAACAAAGACGACGAGATATGGTTTAAGGAAAGAATTTGACATTTACTATTACACCCCCTCCCCCAAGAAACTTGAAAGTAACCATCAGAGGGAAAATCCTGTTCTCCTTATTTTACAGTTTTGTAGGATATTAAAAAATGGGGGTGAGGTCATTATAATTTTTCCATGCTTTAAGGGCCCATATTTTAATGAGTCTACAATACACATCTGTTTGTCTTTTAATCTTTGAAATTGAGATGCACATAATAGTTAAGGTATGTGTAAAAAGCACATGGTGTTACACAAAATAAAATAATAATGGTGTTACACATATTACAACAATGGGTCTCAAATTGGATGAAATGTGGTCCTTAGGCTCTGTTCTTAGAGACTGGGCCTGGCTGTGTCTATCCCCTCCTCCACTGTCCCACCCCCAGGCCCACTCCTGCCCACCACCCATGAGCCTGTCTTTACCCTGTGTCTCCAGTACAATCCTTCAAACTTTCTAAAGCTTTTCCTCTGCATAAAACCCTGAAGGAATTGTGAGGGGGTAGCTAGCCCCCACTTTTCTGACCCAGACAGAGAAGTTTTCAGTTGAGTAAAAGAGCACAAAAGAATGAAAAGAAATTTAATTTAATGAGTAATAGCTAACAGTTCTTTGCACTGTGCTACAGGCACTATTCTAGGTGATTCATGTGTGTTAATTCATTTAGTTCTTACAACCATTTATCAGGTAGCTACTAGCGTATCCCCATTTTAAAGATGGGGCAACTGAGGCACGGAGAGGCACTATAACTTGCCCAAGATCACATAGCTATTAAGTAGCAGGTAAAAAAGCAAAATTCCTCCTTTGCCCCAGAGGTAACACTGACATACATGTGGTCGATATCCTGCCAGATCTTGTTTTTACTGGAACTATGGCATAAACATACAGGAAAATATCATTTTGCTTTTCCAAGGGGGAAGAATAACTAGAAATGTTGTTGTGCAACTAGCTTTTCCTACTTCATCCTAGGACCCAGAGATATCTTTTCTGTATAAAGACATAGAGATTTCCCAGTTCTTTGTAGTTTTTAAAATTTTTAAAAATATTTACTTAAGTAATCTCTACACCCAACATGGGGTTGAGCTCATGATGCCAAGATCAAGAGTTGCGTGCTCTTCAGCTGAACCAGCCAGGCACACCTCCTAGCTGTTTTTTCTTTTGTTTTGTTTTCTTTTTAAATAGGCTTCACCCAATTCGGCTTGAACTCCTGCTCCTTAGATCAAGACCTGAGCTGAGATCAAGAGCTTAACCGACTGAGCCACCCAAGCACCAGCTTCCCCTGCCCCCCAGTTCTTTTTGACTGCTACCCAGGATCTTATACTGTGTATGCTGTGAAAACACATCCAAGTGCCTCTGAGGGACCAGGCCCCGTCCTATCTCAAAGCTTCATGTGCACATCTGATTTCAACCTGACAGCCCTTGTTCACTAGTATTCTTTCCATTCTAAAGGTGAAAAAAGTGGGATACTTGGCCAGCTCAGTTAGTAGAGCATGCAACTCTTAATCTCAAGGTTGTGAGTTCAAGTCCCACCATGGGTGCAGAGGTTACTTTTAAAAAAATAAATATCAATCAACCAATAAATAAATAACTGTGAAGAAAGTGAGGCCTAGAGAGGGTAAGTATATTACCAAGTGAATGAAACAGGATTTGAACTGAGAGTCCACACTTTGGCCCACTGCACCTCTAAGAGCCTTTCTTTTTTTTCTTTTTTTAAGATTTTATTTATTTATTTGACAGAGAGAGAGAGATCCAAAGTAGGCAGAGCAGCAGGCAGAGATAGAGGGGGAAGCAGGCTCCCTGCTGAGCAGAGAGCCCAATTCGGGGTTTGATCCCAGGACCCTGAGATCATGACCTGAGCCGAAGGCAGAGGCTTAACTCACTGAGCCACCGGGGTGCCCCTCTAAGAGCCTTTCTAAATGCAACAGTGCCCTCTGGTACCCTACTGGCGGATATTTGGATTGTTTCCTATTTTCCCCCATGACAAACAACCCTGAAGTGAACATCCTCACACATGCTTCCTTCTGTCCACAAGGATATGTTTCCTAGAGTCAATTGTGATGGTGACCTTGCTAAGTCAAAGGCCATTACATTTTTAGTGACGATACAGCCAAACCTCCCTCAAGAAGGCTTTTCTAGGGGCGCCTGGGTGGTTCAGCCTGTTAAGTGTCTGCCTTCAGCTCAGGTCATGATCCCAGAGCCCTGGGATCGAGCCCCACATCTGGCTCTTTGCTCAACAGGGAGCCTACTTCTCCCTCTCCCTCTGCCTCTCCCCCTGCTTGTGCGCTCTCTCTCTCCTTTTGTATGTATGTATGTACATACATACGTACATATATACATACATAAAAAGAAGGCTTTTCTAATTTACCTTCCCACCAGTTGGAGATCCTGTTTCCTCTAAGAAGCACAGCATTTGGAGTCACCCCATCTGGGGTTGAATCCCGCCTTTGCATGAATGAGTTTCTTCCTCTCCTCCTCCTTCTGTCATGCAGGGTCCCATTTTACAAATAGTCCACAGTTGACCTGTTCTGCTGTTAACGGGCATCTGGGTTGTTTTCAGAGAAGAAGGCTGCCATGTTCACACAAGCACATGCTTTTTGGACGTATTTATTTACTCCTCTTGGACATATAAACCTAGGGGTGTTGCTGAATCATAAGGGAGATATAGACTTAGCTTTAGTATGTAATGCCAAATAGTTTCCAAAGGGGCTGTACCAACTTATTCTCTTACCAATAATGTATGAGCATTCTAGGTGCTCCACATTCTCATCAACACTTGATATTATCAGCCTTTACATTCTCATTATTCTGGTGGCACTATGCTCTTGTCATCCTCATATCACCCCTGAGAGGTGGATGTGTGTGTGTGTGTGTGTGTGTGTGTGTGTGTACTATTGATTAGTGACTGACCTCATCAATATCCTCCTCTCTAACTACCTTCTAGCTAAGGGGGGCACTGTGTATAATTCTGGCCAATGAGACAGAAGAGAATGCCCACTGGGTAAAACTTCTGGTAACACGTTGACTTTGTAAGAAGAGTTTCTCACTTCATTCCTTTACTTTACCTTTTTTTCTACCTGGCACATGGACATGATGCCATCCATGGAACAATAAACTCAGTGAGGCCACAACAGGACAAAAAGGCCAACAGAAGCGCAGAGACCCTGGCCATGACATCATTAAGCCAGTGAAACAACCCAAGCAGCTCCCTGTGTTGAGATTTCATGTAAAACAAAGTCCCCTAACCTACTATTGGTCCAGTTTTCTATGACTTGTAACCAAGAGCATTCTTTGGCAATACTTTTGCTATCTCCACTCTGCATCTGAGCAAAGAGAGGCTCAGGCAGTTCAGCTGAAGCAACAATGTGCAAGGAGCACTCGGGAATGGAGAAGGTTCTGAGATGCATGGAGTTGACAGGAAATGAGAGGCCTTTGCTTGACAGGACCCTAGGGGACGTGGTACCTTTCCCGAAGGCTCAGGAGGGGAAACAAGACTGCCATAAGGACCTCTGTAAAGATCAGTCTATCTTTCAGGACAAATTTTACAAAGTATCTTTCCTCCAACTAAAGTCAACTTCAAATGAGCCTCCGCCCCTGCCATTTACTCTAGTACAGCAGCCCTTAAAGGAAACATTCTGGGAAGGTCAAGAAGTGTGCTTTGTAAGAAAAAGAGGTTCTGAAGCCACAGAGGAAACATCTAAGACAAGCACCCATGTAGGCGGGACCAGGGATAGGGAAGCATGAGGCAGCAAGGAGTGATGGAATGGCTGAGTGGGGGAGTGTTACAGGCAGGGAGGGGGTGGGCCCAGGGTGGGAACTGAGTTTAGATCCTGATGGGATGAGAGTTCTCAAGGAAGAGCCTGGCATCCCTATCTTCATTTTCTCCTAACTCTCTTTGGTGGCTGCACCTGCTGAGGGTCCCTGAGTAATCCTGGCCTGGTCTCAGGGAAGTGGTGAAGATATCACGAGATTTGTGATGGGACAGCTGGCCATGGGACATCTCTGTGTCATACCCAATCATACCCAAAACATGATTGTGCTTACTTCCCCATGTGTGGAACTGCCTCCTGCCCCCAGGGAAGCTCCCTGAACAGTGATTATAACTAATTTCCTTTCCTATCCCTAAGGATGAGAACTGGATTGGGAGTAAGAAAACCTGACTTGTTTATTAATTTGCTGTGTGATCCTGGACAAATCAGTCGGCCTCTCTGGGCCTCAGTTTCATTATGGCTAAAATAGAGCATGGACTTGATCTTTGAGGCCCTTCTAGATCTACCACCACCTATGATTCTCTACCTCTTCTCTCTAACCCACCTGGTATGTGTTATCACATTACATGAGTACACCACATCTTATTATCCTGTTGATGGGCCTTCAGGCTGCATCTAATATATCACATTTACAAACAATGATGCAATAAACAATGTTGTACATGTCTTTCTGAGCACATGTGTGATATTCTCTTGGGTATAGACTTGGGAATGGAATTGGTGGGTATGCACAGCTTCAACTTAGCAAGTTACTGCTAATTGGCTCCCCAGAGAGGTTATGTGTATCTACTTTTCCCCTACTAACAAAGCATGAGAAGTCCTGGTACTCCTCACTGTTGTCAATATTTGGTTTTGGCAGACTTATTAATGTTATGATGGAGGTATAACACAGTACATTTAAGTAAATAAAATGCACCTGTCCTAAATGTCCAGCTTCCTGCATTTTTACTTTTGTCAAAACCATGTAACCTCTACCCAGACTATTTTCAGACTGCTAGATGGCTCCTTCATGTCCCTTTCCAGTTGAGAGTTCCCAGTCCCTCTGCCAAGGTAACAACTGTCCTAATTTCTACAAACGTACATTAGTTTTGCTTGTTCTTGAACTTCATACAAGTGGAGTTATGCAGCATACTCTTTTTTGTTTGGCTTCTTTCACTCAATTTAGTACTGAGATTCATCCATGTTAAAAAAGAGAGAGAGAAATTTACTTGAGGAATTGGCTCACATGATTACAGGGATGAAGTCTCATGATCTACCGTCCTCAAGCTGGAGACCCAGGAAACCTGGTGGTGTAATTCTGTCCAAGGGCAGGAGAAGATCAATGTCCTAGCTCAAACAAGCCACCAGGAAGGGAATAAATCTTCCCATTCTCCACCTTTTGTTCCATTCAGGCCCTCAATGGATTGCAGGATGCCTACTCACATTGGGGAAGACAATCTCCTTTACTGAGTCCACTGACTCAAATGCTACTCTCATCTGGAAACACACAGAAACACCCAGAAAGAAGGTTTAATTTGGACACCCTGCGGCCCAATCAAGTTGGAACATAAAATTAACCTTCAGAAAAGGTGAGGGTGGCAGGTATTTTTTTGCCAACCAGAGCAGCACTGGGAGGGGGACCTGATGTCTGGCCTGCCCCTTCCTTTTCAACTCCCATGGTGCCTAGTAGAGGCTCTACACTAAATAGAAGCTCAAGAAACTTGATAAAGTGACTAATTTCATGGGGACACCCCCCCAATAGTAACAATTCAATATGGAGCACCTACATATCTGGGGCACCTTTTTATTCATGACTTCATCTTTCCCTCTTGACAACCTTAGGAAATCCGTGCCATTGTCCTCTTCTATAAAGGTGGAAACTGAAATCCACAGAGGCCCTACTTGGTCTGCCTTAGATCCTAGAAAAATGAAGTACAGTGGGTTGGACAGTGGCCCCTCAAAAGATATACCTATGTCCTCACTCCGGAACCTGTAAATCGCAGGTGTAATTCAATTAAGGATCTCACGATGAGTTTATCTGGATGGACCCTGAATCCTAAATCCAATGATAAGTATCCTCAGAAGAGACAAAAAGATGGAAGAGACAGAGGGAGAAGAGGAGGCCATGGGAGATGGAGACAGATTGGAGGGATGTGGCCATAAACCAGTGAATTCCAAAGAGCCACCAGAATCCGGAAGAAGCAAGAAAGCATTCTCTCTCCTAGAGCTTTCAGAGGGAGTGAGGCCCTGCTGACACCTTGATTTTGGACTCTGGTCTCTATAACTCTGCAAGAAAAATTTTCATTTGTTTTATACCACCAGTCCACGGTAAGCTGACACAGCAGCTGCAGGAAAGGAACATGCAAGGGTGGTGGAGAAGGCAAAGGAAAGGAAGGAGAGTCTGCCTTCCCTGCTGAAACTCATGATTTTTCATCTCCTGGCAGCTTTTTGACCCAGTTTCCTGCCCTCTGCTCCTAGTTCATTTCATTGCAGTCTCACCGGTCTCCTCGTCATTACTAGAATGTACCAGACACATTCTCACCTAAAGTCTTGGTGTTTGCTGTTTCCTCTTGCCTAAAATACTTGTCTTCCCCTTGTCACTCAGTTCTCTGCTCCCCAAACAGGCCTCCCTGATTTCCTCTCTAGATCTCCCACCTCCCAAGTCACCCCCATCTCTCTGATTTTTTTTTCATGGCCCTCACCACCACTTGACGTGATGTTTGTTCATGATATATGTTTATATATATAATATCCCCTCCAACTAAGACACTAGACACTAGCTCCTCTAGGACAGGGGCTTTATCCCCAGCCTCTAGCATAGTTCCTCGTCCATAGTAAATATTCAGTAAATATCTGAACATTTTTAAAAAAAAGATTTTATTGTGGGACGCCTGGGTGGCTCAGTTGGTTAAGCGGCTGCCTTCGGCTCAGGTCATGATCCCAGTGTCCTGGGATCGAGTCCTACATCGGGCTCCTTGCTCGGCAGGGAGCCTGCTTCTCCCTCTGCCTCTGCCTGCCTCTCTGTCTGCCTGTGCTCGCTCTCTCTAACAAATAAATAAATAAAATATTAAAAAAAAGATTTTATTGATTAATTTGAGAAAGAGAGATACAGTGAGAAAGGGAACATAAGCAAGGGGAGTTGGAGAGGGAGAAGCAGGCTTCCCACAGAGCAGGGAGCCCAATGCAGGGCTCCATCCCAGGACTCTGGGATCATGACCTGAGCCAAAGGCAGATGCTTAATGACTGAGCCACCCAGGTGCCCTGGTGTCCAATAAATTATGATAAGTAAGTGAATGACTAGCTCGCTTTGACAGCACATAGACTAAAACTGGAATAATATGGAGAAGATTAGCATGGCCCCTGTGCAAGGTTGACAAGCAGATTGACGAAGTGTTGACAAGCAGATTGACAAAGTGCTTCATACATTTACATGTTAACTAACATACAAATTAAAATTAATTAATTAGAATTAATTAGAATTAAAATTAAAACAAAAAAGAGAATAAACTAGCTGACTAAAATTTTTTTTTGAATTAATAAACAAATGATCTACTAATAGTGGTGGGAATGAGGAGGAAGAGGGCCCAGGTGTGGATCTGTCATCCAAGCTGAAGAGACAACTGTGTGGGGGAAGCTGTTGGCCCTAACGGGGCCCCTGGTTCTCAACCCAAGTGTGATTAGGAATCTCAGAAAAGCTTTTCCCCACCCCCCTCCACCTGGCTTGCCTAGTCTTTCCAGCTGGTCACAGTCCCCAAGGGTTCATTTGATTCAAACATTCCTGGGAAGGTTTAAAAGCATTCTTTGTTTCTACATCTTCTCATTTTTTCCCAGGCATCAAGCATGGACAGATACCATTCAGAAAACACGCAGGCTCACGTACATAGGCACACACGATCTAACGCACATGCTTGGCCATATCCCACACTCTCATGGATCTTCACGGCTCCATCTGCCCCCATCCATTACTAATTGTCCACAGCTGTGAACACACACTCACCCTCAGTCATTCTCACTCCCCAGTCTCTCATACTCACACACTCCCATAGTCCTGCAGGTGCCCCCGTGCATGGACAGGGCTGCAGTCAAGGTCCCACCTAGGTAAGTCCTCATACTGACACACAAACACACTCATGCAGCTCCTCTGGGCATGTGTGCATGGACCCATATGCTCACACATCCACCCTCAAACATACCTCCAGGCTTCCTCACACACATATAAACAGGCAATGGCCTGGGGTGGTGACCCCCACTCGTCAGAGCTTAGCATGATGACAGTGATAGCGCCTGAACATTGGCCATGTACCAGGTACCTGGCCTTTGGGACCTTGACTCATACAATCCTCAGAGCAATCACACAAAACAGGTGCTATTTTTAGTCTCATTTTATAGATGAGGAAATGAGACTAAGAGTCATAAAGGGTACGGCTGGGATTCTAACCCAGGCATCTGACTCCAGAGCTCCCCACCTCCTTATTGGGTGTAGTAGAGTATATTTTTCAAAAATGACCACATCAATAGCTCCCATCCCTCATGCTCTTCTAGAGCCTTGTCACTCTCCAATCAAACAGTAGAATCTATGGCTCCTTCTCTTGAACTTGAGTGGGTCCCTGTGACTGCTTCAAATAACAGTATGGTGGAAGTGATGCCCATATCAATTCCAAGGCTAGATCCCAAGAGGTGATACCAAAAAATGACCAAGACATGGAAACACTTGACTCTCCATTGATGGATGAATGAATAAAGAAAAAATATGCCACTTTTCCCCACACAGTGAAATATTATCCAGTCATAAAAGGAAGGAAATCCTAGGGCACCTGGGTGGTTCATTCAGTTAGGTGTCTGACTCTTGGTTTCAGCTCAGGTCATGATCTCAGGGTTGTGAACTGGAGCCCTGCACCAGGCTCTGTGCCGGGTGGGGAGCCTGCTTGGGATTCTCTCTCTTCCTCTCCCTCTGTCTCTCTCCCCACTCATGGGGTTTTTCTCTCTTTCTAAAGTAAATAAATCTTTGGAAAAAAGAAAAGGAAATCCTGCCATTTGGGACAACATGGACCGACTTGAGGACATTGTAAGTGAAATAAGTCAGACAAAGAAAGGCAAATACTGCATGTCTTATTTGTACGTGGAATCTCAAAAAGCTAAACTCATAGAAACAGAGAATAGAATGGTGGTTTCCAGGGGCTGGGAGTGGGGGAAATGGGGAGATGTTGGTCAGAGGGCATAAATTTCCAGTTAGAAGCTGAATAAGTTGTGGAATCTATTGTAAGATGATGACTATAGGGGCGCCTGGGTGGCTCAGTCGTTAAGCATCTGCAGCTCAGGTCATGATCTCAGGGTCCTGGGGCCAAGCCCTGCATCGGGCTCTCTGCTCAGCGGGGAGCCTGCTTCTCCCTCCCCCACTCCCCCTGCTTGTGTTCCCTCTCCTGCTGTGTCTCTCTCTGTCAAATAAATAAAAAGAATTTTTAAAATGGTGACTATAGTTAGCAATACTATATGGTATACTTGAAAGTTGCTAAGAGAGTAGATCTCAGAGGTTCTCGTCACCACCATTGCCACCACAAGAAAAAAATTACTGATAATTATGTAAGGTGAATGATAGTTATCCAGCTAACTAACTTCATTGTGTTCATATTTTCACAATATATATGATTGTCAAATCATCACATTGTACACTTTATTTTTTTTAAAGATTTTATTTATTTATTTGACGGAGAGAGAGAGCGCATAAGCAGGGGGAGCAGTAGGCAGAGGGAGAGGAGAAAGGAAGGAGAGGGAGAAGCTTAAGGCAGATGCTTAACGGACTGAGCCACCCAGGTACCCCTGTGTATTTTACACAATGTTGTATGTCAATTATATCTCCATAAAGCTAGAAAAAAATTTTTTTTAAGATTTTATTTATTTATTTGTCAGAGAGAGCAGGAGCGAGCACAGGCAGACAGAGAGGCAGGCAGAGGCAGAGGGAGAAGCAGGCTCCCTGCTGAGCAAGGAGCCCGATGTGGGACTCGATCCCAGGACGCTGGGATCATGACCTGAGCCGAAGGCAGCCGCTTAACCAACTGAGCCACCCAGGCGTCCCTAGAAAAAAAAAATTTTTAAAGAATAGTTAAAAAAGGGTGCTTGGGTGGCTCAG
Source organism: Taxidea taxus jeffersonii (assembly GCA_003697995.1). Classification (NCBI taxonomy): domain Eukaryota; kingdom Metazoa; phylum Chordata; class Mammalia; order Carnivora; family Mustelidae; genus Taxidea; species Taxidea taxus. Next base: position 34,604 of record ML093488.1, on the reverse strand, counting down.
TCAGTTGGGTGTCTGCCTTTGTCTTGGGTCATGATCTTGGGGTCCTGGGATTGAGCCCCATGTTGTGCTCCCTGCTCAGCGGGGAATTTCATTGGGATGATCCTGGACTGTTGAGAAAAGTAAGTCAGGGATCATTTTCCCTCTGCCCTTGCCCCATTGCTTGTCCTCTCTCTTTCAAATAAATGGATAAAATACTAAAAAAAAACAAAAAAACAAAAACCACACATACACAAAAAGAAACAGTTAAAAAAAAAAAAAAAGATGGGACGCCTGGGTGGCTCAGTTGGTTAAGCGGCTGCCTTCGGCTCAGGTCATGATCCCAGCATCCTGGAATCGAGTCCCACTTTGGGCTCCTTGCTCGGCAGGGAGCCCGCTTCTCCCTCTGCCTCTGCCTGCCGCTCTGTCTGCCTGTGCTCATTCTCTCTCTCTAATAAATAAATAAAATCTTTAAAAAATAAAAATTAAAAAAAAAAATAAAAGATGACACCAATCCTGCCTGGCTCTCTCTTGGGACACTCCCCGGGGGAGCTCAGCTACCATGTTAGGAGGAAGCCCAGGCCACGTGGGGCAGCCACGTGCAGGTTTCCTCCTGACAGCCTCACTGAGGTCCCAGCTGACAGCCAGCACAAGCACCAACTGACAGCCATGTGTGTGAGGAAGCCTTTAAGATGACACCAGTCCAGCCCCTACCTAACCGCAACTGTGAAAAAAACCAAGAGTAAGAACTGCCCAGCTGAGCTCAACTAACCCCCAAACCAAAAGACAGTAGTAATGATTACTGTTGTTACGTGCCACTAAGCACAGGGGGGTTGCTATACAGTGGTAGATAACTGGTAGAGACTGACCAACATTTAGCTTCAGATCACCACGGGGCAGGGATGCCAAGCTCTCTGTCCTCCCTCTGGACCCTCCTCTTCCACCCCCAGGAGCCAGGATCTCAGAACGCAATCCTTATCATCTGATCCTCACACCACCTGACCACTGCTGCGTCAAACTCCCTATCTCGCTGGGAGCTTTAAAGCCCCAGGCATTTGTTCCCTGCCGACTGGGGGATGCTTCTGGCAAGACCTTATCCCTGTTTACTCTTCTGTCAAATGCGTAATAATTCCAGCTCTGTCCACCTCAAAGGGAGGCTACAAGGATCCAAGGCTCAAGGAAGCTTGAGTTGTAGGGGTTATTATTATTTTTTATAAAGATTTTATTAAGTAATCTGCACACCCAATTTGGGACTTGAACTCACAACCCCGAGATCAAGAGTCTCGCCCTCTACTGACTGTGCCAGCCAGGCACTCCTAAGGGGTTATTTTTAATGCTGCATTTTCGGATCCTGGGGGCAACAAGAAGATAGGTACATTATAAGCAACACAGGAAGTCCTGCAATGTGGGGACATCTAGCATAGGGGCAAACAACTCAGTGGCCACTGTGCCAATGAGACTGGCAACCAGTGGTCATTGGGATGATCCTGGATCCTTGAGAAAAGTGAGTCAGACATCAGACTGGCAGAACAACTGAGGTGGACCAGTGGTGGGGATGGATGTTGGCCTGGAGAAGTTAAACACCATCTAAAGAGGGCAGTTAACAACCAGCTTGCCCACCCATGGCTATAGGACAACATACGCTCGCTTGCCAGACCTGGTCATTTTTCAAGAGAACCTAGAAATGTGGATTTCCATGGGAACTCTCCCAATTTTTAAAAATTGGCAACTAATTCATACTTTATACTTTTGGGGGGGGGCTATAACACACTTCACAAAGCTGTTTGCCAAAACCAAAACAACACAGTGTGGTCTCTAAGGGCACACTACCGGAAACTTCTTCTTGGACGGGAGGCACCAGGATACTTAGATGAATTTTGAAGGGCGTGGGGAGGGGGACACTATATTGTTGCACCTGTCTGGGCCCCCTTCAGTGGCAGAGGAGAGAGAGGAAGGGTGTCTATGTGTGGGAAGCAGAAGTGATCACAGCCAAAGCAGCAGAACCCTGGTACCGTGAGTCTGCACCTTGGGGCTGGGTGAAACTGGGTTCAGATCCTGGCTCTGCAGCTTACCAGCTGGGTTTTCCTAACCCTCAGTTTTCTTATCTATAAAATGCAGTTAATAATGATTGCTATCCCATAGGATTGTTGAGGGGGTTAAACAGGATCATCGGGGACGCCTGGGTGGCTCAGTTGGTTAAGCGGCTGCCTTTGGCTCAGGTCATGATCCCAGCGTCCTAGGATCGAGTCCCACATTGGGCTCCTTGCTCAGCAGGGAGCCTGCTTCTCCCTCTGCCTCTGCCTGCCACTCTGTCTGCCTGTGCTCACTCTCTCTCTCTCTAACAAATAAATAAATGAAATCTTAAACAGGATCATCGACATGGAAGGGTTGAGAGTTCATGATGTCAGCTGCTGTTTCCCCCACTCGTTTACTCTGTCATGACTTTGCTAATGTTTCCACGCTGGAGCAGGTCTCTTTCTGCCTTCTCTGCCTGGCTCTTTCTAGACCCAGGTGGGCACAGCTGCTTCTGAGAAACCTCCACAGCCCCCAGGCTGGTGCATCATTGCTTCCCTCCCCTCTGGACCCTTTGCTCAGATGTGCCTGGGCTTCCATGGTCTATGTGGTGGTTCTTGGTGAGTTTTTGGCCCCCAGAGCTAGGAAGTTCCTGAAGGGCAGGAGCCAGGCCTGAATCATCCATGTTCCCCAGTAGTCTGCCCTAGGGTAGGGGAGCCAGCAGTTTGTGGAATAAAGGGAAGGGAAGAGGAAGGGAGGGGTGTCACAGACAGCAAGCTCCTGGGTTACTGACTGAACCTTGGGCCCCAGGGTTCTGGCAGTTAAAACACAGGTCAAGGGCCCATCCTTGTCTAACACTTAACTGTGTGTAAGTGTGTGTCTGAGTATATGTGAGTATGTGACAGTGTGTGAATGTGTGTGCCTGTGAATGTGTGAGAATATGTGTGTGGGGGGGGTGTATCTGTGTGTGGTGGTGGGAAAAATGTATATATGTGAATGAATATATGTGTGAGGGTTTATATGGTTGCATTTATGTGTAAACACACACCATCACTAAGATGGAGCTCCAGGGGAAAGGGTCTTTGTGTTGTTCCTCTTTGTGTCTTCACCTCTAGTATCTGGCACCCTCAGGATGTGGGTGGGTGGGTGGGGGGGGTAAATCAGGAAGAGCATCCTGGGAAAACAGAATAGCACAGTGCTTACCAGCAGGGGTCCAATAGTCAGATGTCATCAGTGTTTCTAACTTTGGCCAGGTGACCACTATAAGCCTCAGTTTTTTCATCTGTAATATAGGTACGATTGCAGCATTTAACCCATGGGGTGGGGTGTAGGAAGTAGTTAGTAAATGTCAGCCAGTATTATTATACTGAATGTCACTATCGGCCCCCACAGCGGATACTTCCATAGGCTAAAACCCCTCAAAACATGTCAACAGACTACAAACTATATCCGTCAAAATTCTCTGAGCCTTAGTTTCTCCTACAAGAGGGAACAATACCCTGTATTTTGACTCCTAGGGCAGCTGGGAGGTTTATGAGATCACCGGACTGCGGGAGGCAGAAGCCAAACCTAGGAACCGGGTGCCCTCTCCTGGAAGTATGGGGTAAAGGTTGGCTCCTCCAGACTAGTCGCTGACCTCATAGGAGGCAGATGCTGTCAAGACTGCCTGCAAAGGGGATGCTGGGAGGAGGGGATTTCTACATCTGGGTAGCTTAAGCTGCCTCTCCCCGCCCCCTTTTGTCTGCTGGACTCCTCCTTCCTCAGATCTCCCTTTAGGAAGCGGACTGAGCCAGGCCACCGTCACAAGTTCTCAGAGCAACCCTATTCATTTTGCATTCCTCTGTGTGATTTTTTTTTTTTTAAGATTTTATTTATTTATTTATTTGTCAGAGAGAGCGAGTGAGCGAGAGCAAGCACAGGCAGACAGAGAGGCAGGCAGAGGCAGAGGGAGAAGCAGGCTCCCTGCCGAGCAAGGAGCCCGATGTGGGACTCGATCCCAGGAGGCTGAGATCATGACCTGAGCCGAAGGCAGCCGCTTAACCAACTGAACCACCCAGGCGTCCCCCTCTGTGTGATTATTTAGACAATGTCTTCAGGAGGGAAGGACTCATCTGAGAAATGAAAGGGAGCGGCAGCATCCCAGACCATTCGATTCCTAGGTTCCCTGGACTAGGTTCTCAGTAAATGCTGGAATAAAAAGATCGTGGAAGCCCAGACTCTAGTATGTTAGAGTCAAGAAAACATTTTTTTAAAAGATTTTATTTATTTATTTGACAGACAGAGATCACAAGTAGGCAGAGAGGCAGGCAGAGAGAGAAAGAGGGAAGCAGGCTCCCTGCCAAGCAGAGAGCCCGATGCGGGGCTTGATCCCAGGACCCTGGGATCATGACCTGAGCTGAAGGCAGAGGCTTTAACCCACTGAGCCACCCAGGTGCCCCAAGAAAACATTTTTTTAAAAAATTTTTTTAGTCAAGAAAAAATTTTTAGTCATTTTCTAGTCAAGAAAACGTTTAAAAAATTTTTTTTATTTAAGTTCAATTTAACTAACATATACTATATTATTAGTTTCAGAGGTAGAATCCAGTGAGTCATGAGTAGTATACATCACGCAGGGCTCATTACTTCCAGAGTCCTCCTTAATGACCGTTAGCTGGTTACCTCATCCCCCCCCACACCCAAGCAACCCTCAGTTTGCTTCCCATAGTTGAGTTTCTTATGGTTGGCCTCCCTCTCTGTTTTTGTCTTATTTCATTTTTCCTTCCCTTCCCCTAAGTTTATCTGTTTTGTTTCTTAAATTTCACATAGGAGTGAAATCATATGGTTCTTATCCTTCTCTGACTTATTTTGCTTATAATACCCTCTAGTTCCATCCATGTCATTGCAAATGGCAAGATTGCATTTTTATTTTAAAGATTTTATTTATTTGACAGAGAGAAACACAGTGAAAGAGGAAAAGCAAGCAGGGGGAGTGGGAGAGGGAGAAGCAGGCCTCCTGCTGAGCGGAGAGCCAATGTGGGTTCCATCCCAGGATCCTGGGATCATGACCTGAGTGGAGGGCAGATGCTTAATAACAGAGCCACTCAGGCGCCCCAAGAATGCATTCTTTTTGATGGCTGGATGTTTTCTTGGATCAAGAAATGTTTTCTTACTCAGCTGTCAAGAAAACTTTTCTTGACCCAAGAAAACATCAGCCCCCTCAGGGGAAGGGATGGCTCCCACTTCAACTGGGACATTGGAGATCTGGATTTGCAGAGTTCCTGATCCACCCCACCCCCCAACCAAGGATAGTCAGGTCTGTGGGCTGAAGCCAAGAGACACCACAAGCTGGGTTCTGGGGCCTACATCTGAGAGCGTTAATTCATTCCACAAATGCTGGGTGCCTTCTGTGTGCCAGACACTGAGCTGGACGTTGGGAACACAGTGGTGGGCAACACCAGATACATTCGTGACCCTCCTAGAAGCAGTGGGACAATCAGACACATGATCGGACGATTTTGACATCATGATACGTAGTAGCATACACCTCCATTTGAGTCTGAGGGCTCCTCCAAGGGGAGAAGCGGGTCTTCAGGTGGGTACAGCCAGCTCCTGGGACTTTCATAGGCCCCCCTCACCACCCCCAATGCAGCAGTCTAGGATGAGAAGATTGAGGGGGCCTGGGGGAGTCCTGTTCCAAACTCTCCAAGAAATCCCCCACCTCTGTACCCAATGCCCAGCAGGGACATCAAGGCCCACCCTAGGGACGAGTACAAATTTGAGAGGGCTTGGAAGGAGGTTGTGGAAGGAGTTGGGAAGGTGGGGAGACACCCTGATAGGCGTGGAGCAGTGACAGGGGTCTCCCCAGAGCTGCATTATTCCATCTCATCCTTATCGACAGGCATCCTCAGGATCTGGACCCCAATCCCCCATCTGGCAGCCTCCCAATTAATTCAGAATCTAAGTGCTGGTCCCTGGAGCTTGGGCAAACCAGAGGACGCTCTGGCCAATGGGAGGGCTCCTTCTGTTTCCACCCCTCTCCACTTTCCAAGCTGGAGGCCTAAGTGACTGCAAAAGCAAACACCCAAAGTGTAGGTTCAAAGGGCAGACAATGTGGCTGGCCATAGGGACCAGCCTGTCTCTGCCTATTATTTAGGGTGGCCTGGCAGCCTCCCCAGAGCCCTAGGCTGGTGCCTGGGGGGGTAGTGGGGGGAGAAGGCCCATCTGACAGTTTTTTGTCCACTGTGGCCTTGAGCAGAGTGGGCATGAGTGGGGGACCCACTCATGTGCATTCAGCCTGATTTTTTTTTTTTACATATATAGGCAAATACTTGTTTGTGGGTTTTTTTCCCTTTTAGACAAATAATGACATACCAGACACACTGTCCTGCACCATGCTTTCTTTTTTCTTCACTTAACATTTTATCTCGATGATGGAACATTCCGTAACAATAGATAAACGCCTTCCTTTTTAAGAAGTGGTGGCACTTCAGTAATCCAACATTTGGACGGGACCATTATTTATTTAGCAAGTCTACGGAAGGACATTTCGACTGTTTGCAATCTTTTGCTCTTAGTGTCATTTTGCTCACACGTGCTTATGTCTTTGGGATAAATTCCTAAGAAGTGGAACTGTTTGGTCAAAGGGCATGTGAGTTTGTGATCTTGTTCCCGGAATGTTCCCCTTTAAAGTTCGGCCAGGGGCCCTTGGGTGGCTTAGTTGTTGGGCGGCTGCCTTTGGCTCAGGTCATGATCCCAGGGTCCTGGGATTGAACCCTGCATTGGGCTCCCTGCTCAGCAGGAAGCCTGCTTCTCCCTCTCCCACTCCCCCACTTCTCTTCACTCTCTCGCTGTCTCTTTCTGTCAAATAAGTAAAATCTTAAAAAAAAAAAAAATAAAGTGGGGCCAATGTACCTGTATGAGGGGCCTGCTTCCCTACAGACTCACCAACAGATAACCAGCAGTTATCACATTTTTAACTGATACTAAATGTAAAAAGAAAATTGATCATCCCCACCCCCCAGCCATAGACCATACCAGGAGCCTAGTGTCCACCCCCAGGTGCCACTAATAAAGAATCCCCCCTCTCCTTGAGTTTCTTTTTTTAATATATATTTTTTCCCACTACGGGATGATGAAAGGGTCAATCCACCAGGATGACAAAGCAATCCCAGGTGCATATGCACAAAACAACAGAGGTCAAAAATATGCAAAAACAAAACCAATAGAACTGAAAGGAGAGGTAGACAAATCCATAATTACTGTTGGGAGATTTTAAGATAACCTCTCAACAACTGACAGAACAAGTGGACAGAAAATCAGCAAGGACACAGAAGACCTCAACAATATCACCAACCACGGTTATCTACTTGACACACTCAGAATAGTGCACGTAACCACAGACACACACTGGCTTCCAGGGCCCAAAGGACACATACTATGATTGACCACATCCTTGCTCACGAAATAAAATAAATCTTAAGGGGACGCCTGGGTGGCTCAGTGGGTTAAGCCGCTGTCTTGCGCTCGGGTCATGATCCCAGGGTCCTGGGATGGAGTCCCGCATCGGGCTCTCTGCTCGGCAGGGAGCCTGCTTCTCCCCTCCCCTCTCTGCCTGCCTCTCTGCCTACTTGTGTGATCTCTGTCTGTCAAATAAATAAATAAAAAATCTTTAAAAAAAATAAATCTTAAGACATTTAAAGTAACTGAAATCCTACAGAATGTGTTCTCTGATCAGCATGGAGTCAAACTTAGAAATCAATAATGGGGGATGCCTGGGTGGCTCAGTTGGTTAAGCGGCTGCCTTCGGCTCAGGTCATGATCCCAGCGTCCTGGGATCGAGTCCCACATCGGGCTCCTTGCTCAGCAGTGAGCCTGCTTCTCCCTCTGCCTCTGCCTGCCACTCCGTCTGCCTGTGCTCGCTCCTGCACTCTCTCTCTATCTGACAAATAAATAAAATCTTAAAAAAATAAAAAATAAATAAATCAATAATAGAAGGATATATCATGCGAAGATTTCCAAACACTTAGAAAGTAAATAACAGATGTCGAAATAGTCCTCATGTCAAAGAGGAAGTCTCAAGGGAAATTATGAAAAAAAACACAGAATTGAATGTAAATAAAAGTATAACATATTAAAACTTGTGCTAAAGCAGCATTAAGGGGGAAATTCATAGGACTAAATGCATGTATTGGAAAAGAAGAAATGTCTCAAGTCAATCATCAAAGCTCCCACCTCAAGAACATAAAAAAAGCAGGGCAAAATAAACCAAAACAAGCAGAATGAAGGAAATAGGGGCGCTTGGGTGGCTGAGTTGGTTAAGCATCTGCCTTCCACTCAGGTCATGATCTCAGGGTCCTGGGATCAAGTCCTGTATCAGGGTCCCTGCTCAGTGGGGAGCCTGTTCCTCCCTCTACCTCTGCTGCTCCCCCTGTTTGTGTTTTCTCTCTCTCTCTCAAATGAATAAATAACATCTTTTTAAAAAGAGAAAGAAGATAATAAAGACCAGAAGTGAATTGAAAATAGAAAAGCAGAGAAATTCAATGAAACCGACAAGCCAGTTCTTTGAAAAGATTGATAAAATTGACAAAACTCTAGGAAGACAGACAAAGAAAAAAGAGAGAAAAGACACAAGTTACCAATATCAGGAATGAAATAGGGAAATCACTATAGACCACACAGACATTAAGAGCATAATAAGGGAATCATGCAAATAATTATATACACACAAATTCATCCTCAACAAGATGGCTCACTCCTCCCCACAAAACACAAACTAACTACCATGTTCATTAAATGTGAAATAGGTAATTTGAATAGTCCTAGACTATTAAAGAAATTAAATTCATAATTTAAAAACTCCCAGGAAAGGAATTTTCTGACCCATTTCATTGGAGAATTCTATCAAAGTTTTAAAAAAGAATTAACAGCAATTCTACCCAATCTCTTCTAGAAAATAGAAGAGAAGGGAATATTTTCTAATTCTTTTTTTTTTCCTTAGAGAGAGAGAGAGAGAGAACATGAATGCACAAGCAGAGGGAGGGGCAGAAGGAGAGGGAGAGAGAGAATCCCAAGTAGGTTCCCTGCCTAGCATGGAGACTAACATGGGGCTCAATCTCATGACCCCGAGATCAAGACCTGAGCTAAAACCCAGAATGGGATGCTTGAGTGACTGGACCACTCAGGCAACCCCTCAATTCATTTTATGAAGCTGTATTATCTTGATATCAAAACCAGACAAAGTCAGTACAAAGAAAGAAAACTACAGCTCAATATCCTTCACGAATACAGATGCAAAATTCTCCTTTTTCTTCAAAATCTTAACAAAATATTAACAAATATAATCCAACAATAATTGTAAAGAATTATATACCATGTAATTCTTTCAAGATCAAGTGGAGCTTATTCCAAGGGTGCAAATCTGGTTTAATATTTTTAAACCGATCAATATAACCTACCATGTTAACAATCTAAAGAAGAAAAAACTCATGACATCAATTAATATCAGTAAAAGCACAAGACAGAACTCATCATCTGTTCATGATTTTAAAAAAAAAAACAGGAAATAGGAGTAGAGGGGAACTTTCTCAACTTGATAAAGAGCATCTACAAAAAAAAAATCTATGGTTAACTTACTTAGTGGGGAAAGACTGAACTGAAGGCTCTCTATCTAAACTCAGGAACAAAGCAAGGATGTCTGTCTTATCATTCTTATTCAACAGTGCTGGAATTTCTAGTCAGTACAACAATGCAAGAAAAGAAAAGAAAAAGCATACAGATCAGAAAGAAATAATAAAACTGTCCCTATGTGCAGATGACAGGATTGGCTACACAGAAAATTCCAAAGAACCTACAAAACAAAACCAAACACAAAATGTCTATGACCTATGAGTTCAGCAAGGGTATCTTTTATCTATAAGATACAAAAGAAACACACCACTTCGATTGCACTTGTATACATTAACAATGAAAACATGACCACCAAAATGTAAAATGCTGTATCATTCAGGAGGTGGAGGAAGAGAGAGATAGAAGAAAAGGAAGAAAGAAATACTTGGGTGTATATCTAACAACACAGGTACAGGACTTGTATGCTGAAAACGGCAAGATGCTGATAAAGGAAATCAAAGAAGACCCAAATGAATGGGGGAAACATACTGTGTCCATGGATTGTAAGAATCAACATAGGAAAGATGTCAGTTCTCCTCGAATCCATATACAGTTTGATGCGATTTCTACCAACATCCTTGCAAGAAGTTCTTTAGACATGGACAGGATTGTTTTAAAATTTATGTGGAAAGAAAAAGAAAGCAAAATGACTAAAACAATTTTGAAAAATAAAAAGGGTAGAGTTGGAGAATCAGTTTACCTGACCTCAAAACTAATTGCACCACTACAGAAATCAAGACTGGAGTACTGGCAGAAGGACAGATGTATGGGTTGGAGAAATAGACAAGGGGATTAGAAATAGATGGAGATCAATGGGCCCAGCTGATTTCTGACAAAGGGGCAAAACCAATTCAGTAGAGGAAAGGTAACCTGTTCCAAGTGGTGCTGGGATAGCTGAATGCCCATTGCATACTCAGTGGCAAAAAAGATACCCCCAAACCAACCAGAATCAAAACCAAACTGCCCACTTGATAGCAAAATTAACTCAAATGGGTCATAACTTAAATGTAAAACATAAAACTACAAAAATTTTAGAAAACATCATAGGAGAGAATCTTTGAGCTCTAGGGCTAACACAAAGAGTTCTTGGAATTAACACTGAAGGCATGATCTGTAAAAGGAAACACTGATAAATTGGATTGCATCAAAATTGAAAACTTTTGCTTTGTGAAAGGCCTTTTTAAGAGGATAAAAAGAGAAACTACAGACCAGGAGAATATATTTGTAAACCACATATATGATACAGGGCTACTACCTAAAAAATATAAAGAACTCGCAAAACTCAACAATGACAACCCCCCACCAAACAATCCAGTTAGAAAATGGGCAAAAAGCAAGAAAGATATTTCACCAAAGAGGATATACAAATGGCAAATATACATATGAAAAAGTGCTCAACATCATTAGCTGTCAGGGAAATGCAAATTAAAACCACAATAAGATATCATACACCTATCAGAGTGGTTAAAATAAAAAATAGTGACAACACCAAATGCTCACAAGGATGCAGAGAAACTAAACCACTCGTACTTCCGGCACATGGATGGCTCAGTCAGTTAAGCTGCCGCTTTTGGTTCAAGTAATGATCCCAGAGTCCTGGGATCAAGCCCTTCATCAGGTTCCCTGCTCCCTGGGGAGTCTGCTTCTCCCTCTCCTTCTGCTTCTCCCCCCACTCATGTGTGCTCTCTTTCTCTCAAATAAATAAAATCTAAAAAATAATCATTCATACTTTGCTGGTGGGCACATAGCACAATGGTACAGCCCCTCTGGAAAATAGTCTGGCAGTTTATTCTTATAAAATTAAACATGCAATTCCAATACAACCCAGCAATTTCACTTTTTTAAAAAAGAGATTTTAAGTGTTCTCCACACCCAGTATGGGGCTTGAACTTAAAACTCCAAGATTAAGAGTCACGCGCTCCACTGACAGAGCCAGCCAGATCCACCCCCCCAGCAATTCTACTTCTCAGCACTTATCCCTGAAAAATTAAAATTTACGTTCACATAAAAAACCTATACCTGGATAGTCATAGCAACTTTATTTATAATAGTCAAGAACTGGAAACAATCCAGATGTCTTTCAGTCAGTGACTGGTTAAAACACTTAGTGCATCCATACCAACGAATACTACTCAGCAATAAAAAAGAACGAACTTTGATAAGCGCAGCAACCTGGGTGAATCTCCAGAGAATTATGCTTACTGGGAAAAGCCATCCAAATAGTTTACATAGTGTAGGATTCCATTTATAGCGTTCTTTTTTTATTTGAGAGAGGGAGAGAGAGAGAGCATGCACACAAAGCGGCAATGAGAGGGAGAAGCAGACTCCTTGCTGAGCAGAGAGCCGGATGCGGGGCTCGATCCCAGGACCCTGAGATCATAACCTGAGCTGAAGGCAGAGGCTTAACCAACTGAGCCACCCAGGTGCCCTATATAGTATTCTTGAAATGACAAAATTATAGAGTTGGACTACTGATTAGCGGTTGGGGTAATAGAAGCAGGTAAAGTGGGTGTGGTTATTAAAGAGCAACATGAGGGATTTTTTTTTTTCATTTTAAATGACACATTTATTTCATGATCCCTACTAAACTGACATTTGATATTACAAATTTCTGTTATTCTTTTTTTAATTTAAATTCAATTAATCAACATATAATGTACTGTTTCAGAGGTACAGGTCTGTGATTCATCAGTCTTATGTAATACCCAGTGCTCATTACAACACATACCCTCCCCAATGTCTATCATCCAGTTACCCCGTCCCCCAACACCCCTCCTCCAGCAACCCTCAGTTTGTTTCCTAAGATTCTCTTATGATTTGCACCATGAGGGATTCTTGGGGTGATGGAAATGTTTTGTATCTTGACTGTATCAATGTCAGCAACCTGGTTGTGCAGTTTTGTAAGATGTCATCACTGGGGGAAATAGTGTAAAGGGACCATGGGATCTCTCTGTATTATTTCTTATACCTACGTGAGAATCTTCAATTAGCTCAAAATAAAAAGTTTATTTAAAAAAGGATAATGCCTGGGGCACTTGGGTGGCTCAGTGGATTAAAGCCTCTGCCTTCAGCTCAGGTCATGATCTCAGGTTCCTGGGATCAAGCCCCACATTGGGCTCTGCTCAGCAGGGAGCCTGCTTCCTCCTCTCTCTCTGCCTGCCTCTCTGCCTACTTGTGATCTGTCTGTCAAATAAATAAAATCTTTTTAAAAATTTTAAAAAAATATAAAAAAGGATAATGCTTAAAAAAGGATAAAGATTGGAGATTATATGGCCAAAATTTTCACCCAATAAACTAGAAAATACTTGAAATATTATACCTAATTTTGAAGAGTATCAAGAATAGCAACCAAATTTCTGGAAGGTAATTTTGGCAAGTTGGATCAAGACTTTGACAAATATTGGGGTGCCTGGGTGGCTCAGTCAATTAAGTGACCGAGTCTTGGTTTCGGCTGAGGTCATCATCTCCAGGTTGTGAGACTGAGTCCCTTGTCTGGGCTCTGCACTCAACCGGGAGTCTGCTTGAGATTTTCTCTCTTCCTCTCTCTCTGCCCCTCCCTCCCACGCTCTCCCTCCATAAAATAAATAAATCTTTTTAAAAAAAAGGACTTTGACAAATATTGATATTCCTTAAGCAAGCAATTCTATTTGTTTATCTGAAGCCATAATGTATCAAAGGTGGGACACGTTATTTCAGGGAAACTAAAACAACAGAAGCTTTGCTACATAAATGGTGATATATCCACAGGCTGGAATTTCTGTAAGAAGAGAAACTGTATAATATAGGAGTTAAGAGCAAATTTTGGAATCTGACCACCTGGATTGAAATTCTAGTTTTGTTTTGTTTTTTTTTAAGATTTTATTTATTGATTTGACAGAGAGAGACACAGAGCAGGGGGAGTGGGAGAGGGAGAAGCAGGATTCCCACGGAATGACACAGGGGTCAATCCCTAGGACCCCAGGATCATGACCTGAGCCAAAGGCAGACGCTTGACAACTGAGTCACCCAGGCACCCCAAAATTCTAGTTACTTATTAAGTGTGTAACTATGGGGAAATTACTTAACCTTTCTGTGCCACTTTCCTCATTTGCAATATGAGGAAAATCTACTTCTTAATATTATGAGGATTAAATGAGCTACTATTTATAAAGCACTTTGAATACAAACAGGCATAAATTGAGAGCACTATGAAGCTAGCTCTTGTAATAATTTTAGATATAAAAAAAGAGGTATAAGGGCACATGGGTGGCTCAATTGGTTATACATCTATCTGCCTTCTACTCAAGTCATGATCTCAGGGTTCATAGGGCTCCCTGCTCAGCGGGGAGCCTTCTTCTCCCTCTCTCTGCCTCTCCCCGTGCTTGTGCTCTCTCTCTCTTGCTATCCTTCTGTCAAATGAATAAATAAAATCTTTTAAAAAAAAGAGGTATAAGACAGTTTATACAATAAGATCTCAGATATAGAAAACCTATAGATGTAATGAAAAGAGACCAAGAGGAAATTCATCAAAATGATAAATCATAATCTCTGACTAGTCATTTCTCTGAATTAGTTTGAGTTTTTTATACTTTCTTATTTTTTTAATTTCACATTATTATCTGTTTAATAGAAAAAGTTATTAATTTTCCAAAAGTGAGAAAATGGATTTAAAAGTGCTTTGTTGCCTGTAAAGTGCTGTATCCATGTGAAGGTAACATACTTTTTGATTAGCACTAACCCTCTAAGGTGATGTTCTTATTCTTATTCCCATTTTACAGTAGAGGAAAATGAGGCTCAGAAAGGTGGTGTGCTTCCCCAAGGATCACAGCAGGAGTGTAGACAAGGAAGTTCGAGACTTGACAGGCAATGGGGCGGGTGGATGTTCTCTCCAGGAGAGAAGGATGACAGAGAAAGGGGAATGGAAATCACTTCTGAAGAAACAAACTGGAAAATAAAGTAGCTCAGGCTATATGGCATGGAATCAGATAGACCCCGGTAAACTTTCAGTGGGATGTTCTGGCTAGGTTCATTCTGGAGCAGGAACCTTTTGTTTCAAAGGTGCAGTAATGCCCATTTCAATAATGTATCATTTTCACCTACTAAATTAGCAAAACAAACAAACAAACAAACCTACCACAAAAAACAAGGATAATATGAATGCTGGTAAACATGCAGTAAAATGAACTCAGATACCACAGGTGATTTTTAGAAAATGTGGCAATAAAATCAGGAGGGGCCTTAAAAATGCTTATGTCCAGGGGTGCCAGAGTGGCTCAGTCAGTTAAGCATTTGCTTTCAGCTCAGGTCATGATCCTGGGTCCTGCTCAGTGGGTAGCCTGCTTCTCCCTCTCCCTCTGCTGCTGTCCCTGCCTGTGTGCACTCCCTCTCCTTCAAATGAATAAATAAAATATTTTTTAAAAAATGCTTATGTCCTTTGATCCAGTTAGTCCAAATTCTAGGATTTTTCCCCCAAGGGGGTGATCCAAAATATATTGGGAACTCCGTGTGAATGAACAACTCATTGTAGTTCTAATAGTGAAAGAACGGAAAAACCTGTGTGACACATCCACTCCAGGGAACTTTAAAAAAAAAATTATCCAGGGTGCCTGAGTAGCTCAGTAGGTTAAGCGACTGCCTTCAGCTCAGGTCATGATCCTGGAATCCTGAGATTGAGTCCCACATCAGGCTCGCAGATGAGCAGGGAGTCTGCTTCTCTCTCTGACCTTCTCCCCTCTCATGCTCTCTCTCTCAAGTAAATAAATAAAATCTTTAAAAAAATAATAAATAAATAAATAAATAAATAAATAAATAATCCTTGTACCTATTCTCTTATCTTGCTGGGGTATAGGTTATATAAATGTATGTATGTGCCAAAATTAATCTGTATAATACTTAAGTTCTGTATATATCACTGTTTATCAATTGCATACTCTTTTTTTTTTTTTAAGATTTTATACATTTATTTATCAGAGAGATAGAGAGCACACAAGCAAGGGGAGAGCAGGGAGGGAGAAGCAGTCTTCCCACTGAGCAGGGAGCATGATATAGGACTCTATCTCAGGACCTGGGATCATGACTGGAGCCAAAGACAGATGCTTAACCAACTGGGTCACCCAAGCATCCATAAATTGTATACTCTTGAAGAAGAACATGGTGGGGGGGGGCTTCCCCTACCAGATATCAAGGTTTACTATAAAGCGAGCATGTCAGTCTTGATCTCAGGGTCATTAGTTCAAGCCCCACACTGGGCATAAAGCCTGCCTTAAAAAAAAAAAAAAAAGATCTACTATAAAACTTTAGTCATTTCAACAGGGTAGAGTTGGCATAGATCAACACATCAAAACAGAGAATGCAGAAACAACCATGTATTTATGGACACTTAATCTGTGACAGCTGGCACTGTTGGCCCTTGGGGTTAAGGAGGCACTAAGTGGCACTGAGAGAACTGCTTACCCATATGGGGAGAAAAATGAAACAGAATTCCTACCTCATACCAACTACATACATATTTGAATCAGAAAACTGTGGGAAGACAATACAGGAGAAATTCTTTACAACTCTGGGATCTGTAGACTTTCTAAAACAAGACAAAAACTTCCTCTATGGGAAAAGATAAATTTGACAACATTAAAACGAAGAATTTCTTTTATCAAAAAACAGAGAGAGGTTGAGAAGACAAAACTATAAACCGGGAGAAGACATCTACAACCCGTACGATTGGTATGTATCCAGAATATGCAAAGAATTCCTATTAACTGAAAAGGAAAAACAAACCACCTATTGTTAAATGGGCAAGACAACTTTTACAGAGAAAGGATCGCAGATAGAATTCATATAATAAGTAGCATACGAATAGGTGCTCAACCTCATTAGTAGCCACAGAAATCCAAATTAAAACCACACGAAAGATCATGTCATACTTGCCAGGTTGACAAAAATAAAAATTGATACCAGGATGTGCTGGTAAGGGAACAGAACAATTATTTTTATCCAAAGTTGGTGGGGTTATAGACTGATGCAACCACTTTGGGAAACAGTTTCATATTATCTAGCTAAGTTGGACATGAGCATACCTACAGAATATTAGAGCATTATTATTTGTAGTAGAAAAAACTGGAACAACTCAGTGCCCATCAACAATTTCATGAATTAGTGAATTGTGGTATATTCATACAATGGATTATATGGGAAATAAATGAACCATAGCTACACCATCTACAGAACTGACTCAAAAACAATGTTGAGAGAAAAGCAAGTTGCAGAAGAATATTTACAGTATGATTTCATTTTCACAAAGGCAAAAAACGGTCAAAACTAAACAATGTTGTGTTTAGGGATAGTTACATAGGTAATAAAACCCATTAAGAAAAGGAAAGGAGAAAGAAAGAAAAGATAGAGAGAAGAAAGGAAAAGAAAGACAAGACAAGAAAAGACAAGAAAAAAAAAATGATTAAGACAAAATTCACTGTAGCAATAACTTTCCAGGAGGGGAGAAGGGGCATGTGATTGAGAAGGAAAACAGGTGGCTTCTAGCAAAGGGCAGTGTTTCAATCCACAAACACATGGATTAACCTGACAGAATGGTCCTAATAGCCATGAGTGTGGGTGAAATGGCACAGGAAGGAACATCAATCCTTTAAGGCACTAGAGAAAGAGGAAGTTTCCAAGGTCAGAGAAGGAACTGAGTGAACAGGAATGAATACTGGGAGGAGAGACAGGAAGGAGGAAGGCAAACGCATATTGTGTGCTGCAGTGGGGTGGAAAGGCAGGCTGAGGCACATTTGTTGGATTCAGCCAGGTTTCCTGATGACCTTCCTTGGCTGTAGAAATTTCAGCCAAGAACTGGGGGTAGAGGCCACATAGCTGAGAACTGAGTGGGAGGTGAGAAGTGCAGATCCGGGAAAGGGACAACACTGAAACAGTTTGAGAAGGGGAGGAAGAAAATGAATAGCACCTGGGGGGGGGGGGGGGGGTCAGGTGGGGGCCAGGGTTCCTTGAGAGATGTTAAAGGGTCTTCAGGTGGCCAGTTAAAAATACAAGAAGATACATTTTCACATCCATAAGGTCAACAGAAATGTGTTAGACTGACAAGAGGTCATAGAGATAAGGAAAAACAGGCCGTCTCAGATACTGCTGGGTTGGGGGGCGGTAAAATGGTAAAACTACCTTGGAAACCAAATTGGCAATGCCAGCCCAGAAACTCCACGCCTGGGTACATTTCTGCCTCAGAGACACCCGCACACGTGCACTAAGAGACAAGGACAGAAATGTCCATTGCTCCATGTATACAACAGAGATAGACTGTGTTTAACCTGCACATCAGCATGGAACAGATAAATTAATCATGGAACGTACACCTGAAATGGTATCTAGCAGCAAAAGCAAAGATAAGTACATTTTAAGCTATATGCGTGACTCGTACAAATATCATGGTGACAGAAAAAAGCAAGTTGCAGAAGGCTAAGTACAGTATGGTACTATTTACATAATGGTTTTAAATACAGAAGGAATTCTATGAAACGTTTAACGATGTACACAAATGCAGTAAAAGTCGTAAAATGCATGCAAATTTACCTAAACTCAGGAGAGTGGTTACCTGGAGGGGAGGGTGGAATTATCTGGGATGTGCTAGGTATCTGACATATTGCAACTTTACGTATAATCCGTTTGGTAGGTATCATTCGGTCTATTTTACTAATGAGGAAATTGTGGCTCAGGGAGGTGAACTGGTTAGAACAGCAGTTTCACTAGGTTTTGACTATGGATTTCGTGGGTGAACGAATGAAAGGAAGCCTCAGGTTTGCCCTCAGGCCTCTCCCGGAGCTCTCTTCCAGATCTACACGGGACAAACTCCGTTTTTTTCTCAGCAGGATTCGAAGCCGGTTCCGGCCCCTGCCCCCTCCCTCCGCTGCTTTGGGCCCCGCCCCGGACCGCTCAGCACTAGCGGGACTCATGAATATGCAAGATAGAGGAAGATATTTAAAGGCGTCGGCGCCTATCGCAGATCCCTGCCCAGCGCCGCCCTTCCTGTGGTAGCCCGTAGTCCCAGGGCTGGTTCCCGTCGCTCGTGTCCATCACTCTGTGCGGAAACTGCCAGCATGTCGGACAAACTGCCGTACAAAGTCGGTGAGTTCTAGGAGCGCAGCTAGCCGCGTGGGCTCCACATCCGCCGGGGGCCTGTTGGGGAGGCGGCCGCGGGGCCCTCGCGGGGCGCTCATGGTCCCCTTGAATCTTTGGCTTGGCGCGGTCTTGGCTGCGCGAGGCCTCCTGGGGGTTGGAGTTCTCAAGTGAAAGCGAGCCAGTCGTTGGAGGTGGCCGTGGACTACAAGTCCCGGTGTACCGCGCAAGGCCCATTGCCCCGGCGCGGGCTGCGGAGCCGCCAACTGGCGGCGTGTTGCTCCCGGAGGGGGTTGGGGCATGCGGAGAGCGCGCACCTGGCTGAGGCCTGGGACTGTTGGCACCTGTAGGGACTTACTCCAGGAGGCCAAGATCCTTTCGTCTGGACCTGGATCCCCCTTGGCCAGCTGGGTGGACCCGGACAAGTGCCCACCCCTGCCTGGGCCTCCTGTAGGGAAAGCGAGGGCGCTGGAATCCCTAAGGCGTGTGCGGAGGAGAGGCCTGGAGAGCGAGCCAGAGGCCGACACTAGTCCACTCACAGGGGACTTTGGGCTCTTTACTCAACCTCTGGGGTCACTCTCCTGGTCAACAGGGACAGTCGTGCAGCGAATCTCGAAGAAAGCTTGGAGTGCTTAGAAAAATCCTTGTGCCCCATGGATTGAAGTTGATAAACTGCCAGTGTTTTTTTGGGCGTTTACTTTGGGATGGGCGCCACCTTTGACCTTTATTCTACATTAATTCATTTTATGTCACGGTTTTTTAGGGAAGGGACTATTACTTTCTCATTTGTTGATGAGTATGCATAGACACGGGAATAAAGGTAGCTTGCTCAAGATCTTACAGCTGGTTGGTGTTGGAGCAGGATATGAACGGAGGCCTTGAAGGCCTCTAAGCACACCCCTTTCACCACTGTGTAATTGAACACACTTGGAGCAAACTAATGAACTCTCAGCACAAACCTGTTCAGGCTGCTAGTAGTTTTTAAAGTAAATTCAAGACACCATTAAGCCTGGAGAAAGGCATCAGTCTTTATGGAGCACTTGCAGTGCTTTGGTGATTTGCTTGTGTTTACAAAATAATCTTTGGAAGTGGACTTTATCCCATTATACAGAGGAAGGAACTGAGGCACTAGTAGGAAGTACTTGTAAAGATTCTGTGGAAATAGGGTGCCTGGGTGGCTTAGTGGGTTAGTTGGGCTCAGGTCATAATCTCAGGGTCCTGGGACAGAGCCCGGAGTTGGGCTCCCTGCTCAGTGGGGAGTGTGCTTCTCCCTTGCCCTCTGCTCCTCCCCTCTGCTTGTGCTCTCTTACATAAAATCTTGGGGGGGCGGGGAGATACTGTGGAAATGGTGGCTTATCAAACAGCCAGTTGCCCCCATTAAACTGAAGCCCAGAGAGGTTAAGTAAAGATCTCATCCGTGCCTGACCTAGAATGAGGGCATGCCATACTGTGGAGAGATCAGCTGGCCAGGGTTGAGGGCCTTTTTGGAATGTTGCCGACTGGCTGGAAGAGGATGAGGCAGTGGAAGGGGAAAAGAGGAATCAAGAAATCTTAAGATTTTGGCTGGAGTGGCTGGTCAAATGGTGGTTTCATTTCCCTAAAATGGGAAGATTGGGGAAATAAAAGTTTGAGAGGGAGGAGGAGTCCCAAGGGCTCAAATGTGACACATAATAGATCTAACTGGGTAACTAAGTAGAGATGCTGAGTAGATAAGTTGGATTATATGAGACCTAAGTTCAGGGGAGAAGTTTGAGCTGGAAATAACATAGGAATTGTAGCCGTAGGGAAGGTATTTAAAAGCTGTAATGTGATGAGCTCACCTGGTAAGAGAGAAGAGGGAGATGATGGAGCCCTGAAGGCTTCCGAACATTAGTCAGTTATAGGAAGAGGAGCCAGGATGGTAGGAAGAAAACCACAGGACGACAGGCATAGAAGCCAAGAAAAGAAAGGGTTTCAGAAGGAGGACGTAATTAGCGGGAGCAGTGCTTCAGGGAGAAACATGAACGTAGGTAATTGACCATTAGATGTAGGACCAGGCCAGTCTTGGGAGACCTTGAGAACAGGTTCGTTCAGTGGAGTACTTAAGTTCCATAAGAAGGTGAGAAGCGCCCAGGGAGAGAGAGTCTTAAGCAGGCTCCATGCTCAGCACAGAGCCTGATGCAGGGCTCCCTCTCACAACCCTGAGCCAAAATCAAGAGTTGGACACTTAACCATCTAAGCCACCCAGGTACCCCAGCCCAAGGAGAGTAAATTAAGAAAATCCTACAATTGGGGTGCCTAGGTGGCTCAGTGGGTTAAGCCTCTGCCTTTGACTCAGGTCATGGTCTCAGGGTCCTGGGATGGAGCCCCGAATCCGAATCCGTCTCTCTGCTCAGCAGGGAGCCTGCTTCCCCCTCTCTCTGCCTGCCTCTCTGCCTACTTGTGATCTCTATCCGTCAAATAAATAAAATTAAAAAAAAAAAGAAAATCCTATGATTTTCTGTGAGATTTGTGGTCTTAGTATGGTTGTGATTTTCCTCCTGCTGGGCTCACTGGCTTGGGTGCAGTGGAGGGTTGGGTGAGGGAGTTTTGCCAAGGAGTTCTCAGAGGGAACAGGGGAATCTTACACTGTGGAAGAAATTGAGAATAGAAGGTGGTGTGGTGAGGGACTATGGAAATCGGTAGGATTAATGCATTAGAGGTTCTGACCTGATCAGCTTTGCCCTTGTTGGAGTTTGGGCTCCAGAGGGAGAGGATTGGAAAGATGGGACCTGGCCAGAGCTGGTTTTGAAATCAAGATTTCCAAAGGAGGGTCAGAATTGGTGATGGCCTGCCAAGGTGAAGGGTGGGTGTGGGGTGGGAGGGTGAAAGAGCAGGGTGTGTATGTTGAGGCATTCCTCCCCATGGGGGAGGAATATTTCTTCTCTGAAATTGTTGAGGTGTACAGTAGGAAGCGGACTTAGTTTTATTGTTACTATTCTCTACAGTTTTTTCCCTCCCACCCACTACCTTTTTGGGTGATTGACATGACATAAATTTCCCTAAAGGTAAACATCGCCAGGAGTCTCAACCCTCAGCCTAGAACTATTGAATCTTCTTTTCCAGGGGAGATTTACAAGGATGCCTGATGACTCTTTATCAGGGAAGTTTGTAACCACTGACCTAGGCAATCAGCTGGTGGGGCCTGGGAGAGAGAAAGGGTGAGATTGTTAGAAGAATATTGAGATGGTGAGAGAGCTTATTATAGTATTGTTCTCTCCTGTCAGAATTTGGACAAATTTGAGACATTTGGGGTGGCAGCTAGAAGCCAGAATAGAACTCTCAGTACTGATAACATCAAAGCCAGAGGGTGTAGATGAGTGTTGAAGTCCTGATCCTGCTACCAAACTGCCAAATTCAGTTACCCTCCAGGTACAGGCAAGGGGAGCTTAGGTAGGTTTCCATGTGAAAGAACTTGCTCCCTGCAGGCTGGCTGGCTGGCTACTGCTTGCTTGCAGAAGGGAGAGCTGAACTGAGCATGCCCTTCATTCCTCCCAAGTTTACCAGTCAGACACGTCACTCTGGCTTCCCCAAGGGCAGAGAGAGGCCAAGAGTATTAGTTACACAGGTGAGTTTACTCCCACTGGAAAGAAACATCGGTAGCGGGGAAGCAGCATTTTCATATGGTCAAGGAGATGAAGCAACTGTGTTGTAGTGACTCCTTGATTACATGTGTTCTCCCACAAGGCTGTAAGCTGCGGTTAGGCAGGGACGGTGTCTGTCTGTCTTTGACTGCCCTGTCTCCGTAAATCCTTGTGGCGTTAGTGAGAGTGCAGTGACCAGATTGCTCCCTTGAGCGTTTTGTGTCCACAAGTGGATGAGTGAGGGTGGTGGTGGTTTGTGGTTGGTGGGAGGAGGCGGCTCATGGAGCTCCCATCCGTCTTGGCCCTACAGCCGACATCAGCCTGGCCTCCTGGGGACGCAAGGCCCTGGACATCGCAGAGAATGAGATGCCGGGCCTGATGCGCATGAGGGAGATGTACTCGGCCTCTAAGCCACTGAAGGGCGCTCGCATCGCTGGCTGCCTACACATGACCGTGGAGACAGCTGTCCTCATTGAGACCCTCGTGGCCCTGGGTGCAGAGGTGAGGCCCTCAGCATTTCCTGTGGGGAGTGGGGACGTCCAGTGTGGTGCCCCTGGGGCCCAGTAGGGGCTCCAGGCTTGTCACAGTGCCACCACCCTTTGTGGTGACTATTCTTACGTATATTTTTGCCCTGACCGCGAAGATAGTTTGAGTTCCTTCAGTTCACATCCTGGCTCTGGGTAGGAAAAAACTCAAGGCCGATGTCCCACTGAGTCATCTAAGGACTGCCTCTCATGGGCCCTCCCAGGGTGTCCATGGACCAGTCATGGTGCCAGAAGGATGGGTGTTTCAGCCTGGGTTATAAGTACCAACGGCTGGCAGCTCTTCCAACCTCTGTGGGAGTTTTGGAGTAAGATGGTTTCCCAAGACGCGGCAGGGAAGAGCAGCCAAAACCAACTAACCAAGTATACCAACCCTCAGTCCTTGGACCTCTTATTTCTCTTCAACATTCACACTCAGTGGTCTGATTTCATGGCTTTAAGTACTGTCTGTATGACTCCAAAATACATGTATTAGCCTGGACTTCTCCCTGCAACTCCAGACTATGTATCCGGCAGCCGCTGTGTCAGTCATCTCCACTTAGAGATCTAATAGACATCTCAACCTCAACATGTCCAAACTCATGATTTCCTGTTCCCCTCCTCTTCCTGCAATCTTCCTCATGTAAGTAAATGGAAACACCAGCCTTCCCAGGTTCTCTGTCCAAGGACCTGGCCTCCTTTTTCTCTCTCCCCCCAGCAACTAACCCCACAGCAAATGCTGTCATCTTGGTCTTCAACATAGACTTGTCATCACCTCCGCTGCTACCACTGCATTTCTTTCTGAACCTTACAGCAGCTTCCTCACTTATCTCCTTGCTTCCTTGTGGAGCCCTTTGCCCTCCCCATAGCACCAGGTGATGTTTTAAAACCTAAATCGGGTTTTGTTAATGCTCTGGCTCCCATCCACTCACCAGTTGTCCCCAGCCTATGGTTGAAGAGCCTGCTGGGCCTCTTCCCCCTTGATCTAGGGCTTTGCTGTCCAGTGGATGAGCTGTCTGACCAGCAGTCCTGTCTTGTTGGCTGTTCTAGGTGCAGTGGTCCAGCTGCAACATCTTCTCGACCCAGGACCACGCAGCTGCTGCCATTGCCAAGGCTGGCATTCCAGGTGAGTCCTGTTTGCTGCTGAGGGACGTGGGAATGCATAATGGGGCTCTGCTTCTCCCTTTTTTGCCTCACTGACTTGCACTGCGGCAGGTTTTCCCATGGCAGGGGAGACGGTTCCCGGTTACAGAATTCTAGCCTAGTGATTTAAGGAAAGAGTTGTTTTGTCCCACGGTCATCTAAAATCCTATGGAATGTACTTACTGGCCCATCCCAAATCACATAACCAGGGAGGGTGGGATCCTATGATTGGGAATAGCATGATGCTAAGGAGAGGAAGTTCCTTAAAGGAAGATGTAGGTCTATTTCCAAAAGAATCGGGGGGATACTGGGTGGAAAAATAACCTCAGAGGTCCATTGCCTAGAGTCTAATGGTCTGGGGAGCTGAGGAAAGACTATCACAAGCTGCTAGAGAAACAGGTACATATCTGCTGGACTTTGGGAGGGAAGTGACAAGCTCTGATGGTGACTGAATAGGACATTCACAATTCCCTCTAACCAGCCATAGCTATAGGGAATGGGTGAGGGAGGACCCTTCCAGAGCCCCAATCCTCCATCCTATTTGGCTCCATGACCCTTTTCTGGGAGAGGCCTTTTTTCCAAGACCACTCTCTGCTGTAGTTTGGGGGAGAGGGCAGCTGAGCCTGCTTGGCCAGTTTTGTTTGCTCACAGGAGCCCAACATCGGTGTCCCATTCTGGGCTGACAGTAAGGAGGAGGCCTGGATTCTGGTGTCTGTTCTGGAATGCCCATGCTGAGTGACCGGGGCACATCTTAGCCCCTCTCTCTCTGGGCATCAAAAATGAATGATGGTAATGCCTGCCTCAGAGTGTTACTGCGAGGAAAAATGAGATGGAGCGTGAGGCAGTCGGAATAATGTCTGGCACCGAGAAAGTGCTCCATGCATATTAATAAATTTTTTGGCCAGACTTAGCCCAGGACAACCCACCACAGAGACTGCTGGGCCCTCAAGTCCTTTCAGTGCAGAATGGATCTTGGATCTTGGCTTGTGGGTCCACCTGAGTGTGGCTCAGTGATCCTGTAGCACTTTGCAGCATTAGGCATCGTGGGTGGGAGCCCTGGTCACTCATTGCTGTCCCTGTCCTTGGGGTCCAAGACAGAAGGGGGTAGGGGAGGAAATAATTATTTCCAGATACCTATATCTGGGGGGCTGTACTTGGCCTCCATCTCACTTAATCAGTACTGTTAGAGGTGAAGAAACTGAGGCTCTCACAGGTGAAGTGCTTTGTTCAAAGTTCCACAGCTGGTGAATGGAGAACCAGGATTTGCCCTTAGATCTAGCTGGTTCCCAGTTCTGTTTCTTTTCACCGCCTGAGTCCTCAGAGGGGCTGGAGGTGGCTGGGGATGGAAACTCGGTAGGAGATTGTATTGGCTGTGCTCAGGTGGCTGCTTGTAGCAGGCCTCAGTGGGGAGGGCCAGTCCCGATGTACTGTGCCACCCGACCTCCAGTGTACGCCTGGAAGGGTGAGACAGACGAGGAGTACCTGTGGTGCATTGAGCAGACGCTGTACTTCAAGGACGGGCCTCTCAACATGATTCTGGATGACGGCGGTGACCTCACCAACCTCATTCACACCAAGTACCCACAGCTCCTGTCAGGTAAGTGGGGTAGGTAGGTGGGCAGGGTATTGGTAGTCTAGATGGGGCCTGCTTGCCCGTGTGAAGGCAGCAGCCCTGGCAGAACTCCACTGCCTGGAGCAGCGGATTCTGTGGAAGATGGGAAGATGGCAGGCTCCTGCAGACATGCTGGGGCCTGGCCTCCTGATTTCTGATGGTGTGGGGCTGAGGTGGTTGGAGGGAGGTCTAGCTAAGATCTGGTTTGAGGGCTGGCAACAGTGGGGAAGGAGTCAGCTTTGTTAAATCAGGGTGGGAAGGAATGTAGAGCGGGTAGGGAGTACAAAGGCCCTGAGGCAGGAAAGGATGGACTATTCAGGAAACTGAAGGGAAGCCAGCGTGGCATTCCTTTACTAGGGAGAATTGCAGGGTGTGGACAGCGCTTTAATGAAGGGTGGATGTGTGAGGACTTAACAGGCCAAGAGAAAAGAGTTTGGCTTGATCCTGAGAGGAAAGAGAAGTAATTGGGTGGTATTAAAAAGATTTCTCTGAAAATATATACATTAAAAATGGCTGCTGGGCTCTGTGTGGAAGATGGGCTGTGGCTGGGAGACCAGGCAAGAGACGATGGTGGCAGGGACTAGGGCAGTGGCAGTAGGAATGGAGAGCTTGGGGATTGCTGGGAGAAGGGATTCTTAGGCCTGGTGATGGTGGTAACTCCCCTTACATGCTGGGCTAGAGGATCTGGTGACTGGTATCAGTCACAGAAATGGGAACCCAGAAAGAAAAGCAGCTTTTGGGAGCAGAGATGAGGAATTTGGGTGAGTTGAGGTGTGGGCTCTTTGAGGCTCTTGGGGTCTCATCCCAGAGGCACTGCCATTATCCTTTGGTCAGCCCCTTCCTGGCCTTAGCCTCATGCCCTCCTCTCTTGTCCAGGCATCCGAGGCATTTCTGAAGAGACCACAACGGGGGTCCACAACCTATACAAGATGATGGCCAACGGGAAGCTGAAGGTGCCTGCCATCAACGTCAATGACTCAGTCACTAAGGTGAGTCCGTGGGGCAGTGTCATGTACAGCTGTTCATTCTCAGTGCAGCTCAGGAGTAGGCCTCTGAAGAAAGGCCTCTGGGAAGGCTGTAGCCTAGGGACTTGAAGCCCTCATTTGACAGGGGAAAAGGTAATAATGACTGAGGGTAATGAGTGCATTAAAGAGGGAAGAATTATACAATGAGTTTTAGAGCTAGACAGCCAGAGCTTTAAAGTGAAGCAGATTCTAGGCCATCTCTCTTAGCAGTTGATCCTCAGGAAGCCTTCTAGACTGGCATAGAAGGGCTAGGGAGAATGTCTTGGGCTGATCAAAGCAAGGGGCATATGAGCACATTAGCTGGTGGGGAGAAGTCACAGGAAGTGATCAGCCCAAGACCCACGAGGCCAAGATGCTGAGAGTAGGTCTGAGGCCCCAGGGCCTTGCCTGCCCCCGTCACCCCTTTGCCCCCTCTTCTTTCAGAGCAAGTTTGACAACCTGTATGGCTGCCGGGAGTCTCTTATAGATGGCATCAAGCGGGCTACAGATGTGATGATTGCAGGCAAGGTGGCAGTGGTAGCAGGCTATGGCGATGTGGGCAAAGGTTGTGCCCAGGCCCTGAGGGGTTTTGGGGCCCGCGTCATCATCACGGAGATCGACCCCATCAATGCACTGCAGGCTGCCATGGAGGGTATGATAGGGCAAGGGTTGGCTGTCAGCCACTGGGGCCAGAGGGGCAGGGCCACCCTGGATGACCCGTGGACACCATCTCTGCACAGGCTATGAGGTGACCACTATGGATGAGGCCTGTCAGGAGGGCAACATATTTGTCACCACCACAGGCTGTACTGACATCATCCTTGGCCGGTAGGTGCCAGGTTGGGGGTCGCAGGGAGTGAGGAAGAAGGCAGGCTTGGGGCTGCTCTTTGTCCCTGACAGCCTCCCATGGGTTGGCACTCCAACAGGCACTTTGAGCAGATGAAAGATGACTCCATAGTGTGTAACATTGGACACTTTGATGTGGAGATTGATGTCAAGTGGCTGAACGAAAATGCTGTGGAGAAGGTGAACATCAAGCCCCAGGTGAGAAGCCCCAGCAGGGTGGGCAGATGAAGGCAGAGGGGGATGTGTTTGTGGGCTGGTCACCAAGAAGAATAGATGAGGAGGCTCTGGTAACCTGGGCGGTGGAACGGGGAAGGACAAGAGCCTAGTTTCAGAGCCACTTAAATCAGAGTCTTAGAGTGACACCAAGACATCCCCATATTTTTTTAAAGCTCCCAAGATGATTCTGCTGTGCAACTAAGGTTGAGCACCCCTCCCAACTTTGACTAAGCATGATGATTGAGAACATAGGATTTGTCTTCAAAATGTCCAGGCTCAAATTGCAGCAACTTAACCCTTTAAACTTCAGTTTCTCTATCTTTGAAATGAGGATAATAATAGTACTTAAATCATAGGGTTGTTACTGGAATCAGATGTAATAATTATATACAAATATATAATTAGTTTGTATATGCTTTTAACCCAGGGCACATGGCAATAATAATGATAATAACATTAGCTAATACTTACCGAGTACTTAGTATCTGCCAAGCCATGTGTCAAGGGCTTTACACCTGTCAGCTCATTAGATTCTCACAGCAGACCTGTGAGCTCTGCAGCTCAGAGTTCCTTAAAAACTATTGGCTCTTACTAATTATGAGTGCCAGGCCCTGTGCTGGGGGTTGTTCTAGGACAGTCCAGTCCCTTCACAGACATTGTTGGAGGCAGGAAGGCCTGCTAGACAAGAGGGTAGGATGGGGCAGGGATGAACATTGGGAAGAATGCCCTGCCATCCCTCACTGCTGCTCTGCCCACTTACAGGTGGACCGCTACTGGCTGAAAAATGGGCGCCGTATCATACTGTTGGCTGAGGGCCGGCTGGTCAACCTAGGCTGCGCCACAGGCCATCCCAGCTTTGTGATGAGCAACTCATTCACCAACCAAGTGCTGGCACAGATAGAGTTGTGGACCCATCCAGACAAGTACTCTGTTGGGGTCCACTTCCTGCCCAAGAAGGTGGGTTTGCATTTCTGCCCTCTTAGGGGTCCTCCCAGAGTCCTCCACAGGGCAGAAATCATTCTTTCCACTTATCAGAGGAGGAAACTGAGGCCCCAAAGCAGGGAATGACTCCCAGAGACTGGCTGTTGTCATGTGAAGGCTTGACTGGAGCTGGAAGATTCACTTCACGTCAGTGTTGGCAGGTCTCAGTTCCTCAGCACGTGGGTCTGTCCCCATTGGGCTGCTTAAGTGTCCTGATGAGATGGCAGCTGGCCTTCCCTTAGAGAGGAGTGAGCCACAGGACAGCAAAGGAGGAAGCTGCAAGTGCCTTTTAGGACCTACTCTCCAAGTCCCACAACATCATTTCTGCTTTATTCTATTCATTAGAAGCGAGTTACTCAAAGAACAAGGAATTGGCTCTACCTCTTGAAGGAAAGGATAATATGAATTTATAGACAAAAATTTAAGGATTATATTGTAAAACAGTCAACAGCTATTTTAATCTAAAAGGAAACCCTTAGTTATATAACAGAAGTCTAAGAGTCAGTGGACCTAGGGATTCATCTTCCTCTGTGTCTTGGCTATTCTCTTCTTTAGATTCACTTCACTTGTCAAATAGACTTGCCACTGATGAGCTGAGACGGATACCCTCCCTGTTTAAGATTCCCTCCCTGGGGTGCCCAGGTGGCTCAGTTGGTTGAGTGACTGCCTTCCGCTTAGTCATGATCCTGGAGTCCTGGGATCAAGTCCTGCATTGGGCTCCCGGCTCCATGGGGAGTCTGCTTCTCCCTCTGACCTTTTCCTCTCTCATGCTCTCTCTCACTATCTCTCTCTCAAATAAATAGATAAAATCTTTAAAAAAAAATTCTCTCCTTGTTTAGGAATTAAAGAATCCCTGTCTCTGTCATAGAAAATAGGTTCTGTTCATAGATAAATTCCAGAGCAGCGTTTGCTGGTTGCTTGGGTTGGTGGAGGGTGAGGAAGGAAGTGTAGTTGATGGTCTCACCAGGGCTACTTGAAGGGGGTATGTTGCATGGTTCCCTCTTAAGGGGAGCTGGGTAGCCAAAAACAACACATCCGGTGAGGCTGGCTGTGAGGATAGAATGAGGTACTATGTGTAACATGTATGACAGATACTTCAACAGAGTAGTTCTTACCTCTGTTGGTAGCTGGTTGCAGGTAAGGGTTCCCAGAGCATGACACTGATTCTAGATCTTCTGATGTTTCTCCCTAGCTGGATGAAGCAGTGGCTGAAGCCCACCTGAGTAAGCTGAATGTGAAGCTGACCAAGCTGACCGAGAAGCAGGCCCAGTACTTGGGCTTGTCCCGTGATGGTCCCTTCAAGCCTGATCATTACCGCTACTGAGAACCAGGCCTACTGTTTGCCTTATAGCTGCTGGCCTTGCTGGGGTCCCACCTCTCTTCCCCAAGAGCAAATGGCACCAACTTTGAGATAGGTTTGTTAATTTCCCCCATTGAATCCCTCATACTGTTCTAAGTGTGGCAGACGGAATTGAGAAGCCCCTTCTCAAGCCCTGGTCGTCACAAGTACATAGGAGATACCCACAGGGAACCATGAGCTCAGGGGTTTTGGAACTGCTCAGTCAGTCCTTACTTGGGTTGGAAGTCAGCAGTGGTGGTCACAAAGTGCATGCACTTTACCATCTAGGCCCTCACCTGGCCTGTGGACTTTACACACGTTCTTAGTTTACTGATTCACTGGTTCCTCAGCCCATGACAGATGAGAATGAACTGTATCAGAGAGCTGGGAGGAACTTTTGGGAGTTTGATGTTCCTGAGAGCCTGCCTTAGTGCTGGGGATTCTCTTGTTTAAGAGGTTTCACAGAACAATGAGGTTAGTACTGTCAGTTTCTATTTTACACAGGTTAGAGTATACTGTTAAGGGAGAGCAAGAAAAAGAGAAGTGACACCCAGAGGTTGAGAGGGGCCAGAGAATCATAAAAGCAGGTATAGATCTGCCACCTCTTTGTAACATGATGGTTCCTGTCACAACCCTGGATCAAAAAGATTCATTTGGCTTATAATGTTTAATGTTTATAATGTTAAAAGACAGCAGGAAGATGGGTAAATAAAAATTTGGATGCCTAAAAAAATTCTGAGCCTTTATTATATAGATAATCCGCAGCCAACAATAAATGCCGTGGATAAGAAGTAATAGTTGCCTGCCGATGAAGACAAGGGTTTGTGGGGTGGTGTGATAGACAAGGCAGTGTGGGGTGGGGTGATAAAGCCTGCAGGCAAACCTTTGGACTTGGAATAATGGGCAAAATGAAGAGAGAATTTTATCTCTTGAGGTGTGTGTTTATAAACTTGTATGTTTTTTAACCTAATCTATCATTTAATAGGTGAATTTAGCCCACTTATATCCCTTGTAATCCCTATTCAGATTTTTTCATCTAATATTTTTGTGTGTTTCATTCATCTTTTCCTTTTCTTCCCTTTTATACTTTGGGTTGATCCAGTGCTCCCTGGGGGAAGCTATTACTTACTGAGCATCTACTGGATGCTAGGTGCTTCATAATTGATCTTCTTTATTCTCACAATAAGCTTAGTAATAATGTTACCCCAATTTTATAGTTGAGAGTGGAGACTCAGCGAGATTAAATGTCTTTCCTAAAGTCCCACAGTTTATGAGAGGCTACTTATAGGAAATTGAGATCCCTTCTATTGGCTGAAATGGTCATATATTGAACTCTGTGCTGGTCCTGGAAGTCAAGAACCCATCTGGAAAGGGTAACTGAAGACTATTCTAAGGGTCATTCACTGGATGGAGGGCCTGAGGGGGATATTGGGATGTCTGAGACCTGACTAGCCTGGGATCAAGGAAGAGGGAGAATACACTTACAAAACAGCTTTGCCATCTCCTGGCATTTCTTGTTCCCTGCCCAGCTTTAGAGTTCAGTTCCTAGTAGGAGAAAGGCACAGGAAAGAGGTAATGCTTGAAATGGATTTTGAAAGAACTGGTGAATTTTAACAGGAGGAATTGAAGGAAAGGGCATTTCAGGCAGAACAGCTTAAGCAAGTGTGAGTTGAGGGGACAGGGTAAGATAGAGTTGTTCGGTTGTAGTTTAGGAGAAGCTATGAGATAAAGGACTTGAAAGGTGGCCTGGGGGATAGGAAGGATAGACTTGGAACACTAAGATGAAACCTCTGGTTTTAATCCTTGAGCCATACAGACTCCTGAAATGTCCCTACTTGACTGAACACTCCACAAATGTAGTTCATTTTTGTATTCTCAGCCTCCGGCTATGAGGTGGTATTATTCCCATGTTACTAATGAGGACAGGTTCAGAGAGGCCAAATAGCCTGACCCTAGGTCATACAAACATTATTGCATATATATGTCTCTACTGTAAATAATTTTACAAATTTTCATACTTCAATGATTACTAGTAACAAATGACATAGGACCCACTTCTCAACTGATTGTGACACCAATGGTCAAACATCCATTTGCATGCCCACTGCTGTTTCTTGTATACCTAATTGTTTATCACGTATTGTGCTAAGAAAGTGCTTATTCCTCATGATAACCTCGTAGGGACTTGCTTTCCTGTTCTACGAATCAGCAAACAGGCTGTGAGAGGAACCATGAGAGTGAACTGGCCTTTGTACTAGGTAGGATTCTGAGCCCCAATCCAAGCTTATCCATACCCCAGGACTTCCCAACATTTGGATCAGTAACTCTGGAACTGTAATACAGATGTCCCTAAAGGTAAGACTTCCACCAGAAAGTGCTGCCCACAGCAACCCCCCCAGCAACTCCATCGTAGTCCTTGGGACAATGAATTCTCAGTTGAAAAGAGGGACAGGCCACTGTTCATCTGAGCCAGAGAGGTTAAGCTCACATGGCGGTCATGCTGCTCCCTCCAAGAAGCCCTGTGTGTAAGCACATTCCCTTCCCTCAAGTCAGCCTCCACCCAGACCTAGGAAATACCTTTCTAGAATTCCCTTCTGTGAGAGCCCCACACCCCAACCCTGACCTCCAGTCTCCCAGGAGTTCTGGTTTCTGTTATCCAGGGCTTTCTTTTTTTTTTCCCCTTTCCTCTTTGGAAATGTCCTGGCAGTTCTTAGAATCTTTTTTCTTAAAAAAACACCCCTTCCTACACTATTCATAATGCATCTTTCAAGCAACATTCTTATTCATTAAGATATAAATGTATACTTGTAGAAATGGGAATGGCCTCAGGTAAACTCAGTAAAACCACACTGTGTATTAAAAAACAACCCTCTCGGGGCACCTGGGTGGCTCAGTGGGTTAAGCCTCTGCCTTTAGCTCAGGTCGTGATCCCAGGGTCCTGGGATCGAGCCCCACATCGGGCTCTCTGCTCAGCGAGGAGCCTGCTTACTCCTCTTCCTCTCTGCCTGCCTCTCTGCCTATCTGTGATCTCTGTCAAATAAGTAAATAAAATCTTAAAAAAAAAAAAAACCCTCTCCTTTTACATCTGGTCTCAGCCTTACCTCTGATCTCAGGCCTGCTAATCTGTCACATATGTAACACTGACCTGGTAACCCACAATGAAAGGTGATGTGTATCCTATGTCCCCAGTCCCCACTCCTGACATCTGGGCTCCACCATCAAAGCTTCATGGGGTAAAAAAGAATAGGCCAAGGGTCCTGTAATGCCTAATCCAGCCATGGCTGTGTCTGCAGGAAAGGGAAAAAGGAGGTTAAGGCCTTTGGGGGCTGGGTGGGGGTTGTGGAGCAGGGGGCTGGGGTTTGAAAGGACGAGACATGGGTCTGCTGTTAACCCACCACGTGACTTGGGGCATAGACAAGTATCTACGTCAGGTGGCTGTTTTGAGGGTCAAATGATGTAACATGTATGAAGAGTTCCATGTCAAATTTTAAGTGTGTCAAGCACAGTGGGTGTGAGGGAGCAGTTTTGAGGGCAGAGAATTTAGAATAGTTGGAAAATCAGACAATACTGTAGAAAAATTATAGGCTCTTAGAACCAGGAAGGGTCTTAGAGTATCTGTAGAGCCAAATCCAACATTTGTATGTGGAGAATTGGAGGCTCAGAGTGACACACAAAGTCATCCTGCAGATCCACGTGTCCAGCTTGCCTCCAGAGAGAGCTTTTCCCTGGATACCAGGCCCCTCTGCTCACATCCACGTGGTGGCAGGGCCCTGCTAGGCTAGAGGTGCTGGCATCCTTTTCAAGTCCTGTTGGGGATAAGTAATGAACTTGGAGGAGTTGTGTAGGCCTGTTGATACCAGTGGGAACTAGAAGAGGCAGCAGGCAGGGGTCACCACTGCTTTGGGCGGGGGGGTGGTGGTGTCTGACATTTCAGGAAACCTCAGGGATCCAGACTCATACCTGAGACCCACTCAGGACTACCCCAGAGGACAAGACTAGGAAACCTGCTTGAAGTGATGGAGGCAGCCAGGGGTGCTGATGTGATCCAGGCCTTGTCAGTCAGCTTCAGTCAGTTCCTCATCTATCAGCTCTCCAAACTGGCTCAAGGACAGTCACGTGGCTCAAATAAGGTCCAGATTCAAATGCAGGGCTTTAGGACTTTTACTGGAAATCTGGTGTGTGCAATGTAGAACATTTCCCAACAGTGACCCCAGGACCCTGCTCTGAGCTGCCTAGACCCAGATTCCCCCAGGACTACTGCCTTCTCTCCAGGCTGGAGGAGTTACGATCTCACAAGGGGCCCAAAGGCCCCAAGTACTAGGCACTGGGCTTTGTCCGACAACTGCCATAAGTATAATTTGCACGTAAGTTCACTCTGCCCAGCACCCTAGTGGTCTGCCTGCACTCACACTTGTTCTCATACTTGTCCTGTTACCAGGGAGAGAAACAGGTGGGTGGGAACATACATACACCTACAGTGTGTCCAACAGAATGCTTTGCCTCAGCATGTCTCTCCGCGGGGACCTGTGCCTGCTTTTCTTCTTTTTTTTTATTTAAACATATAATGTAACCCCACCACCCTCTCCCAACCCCTCTCCCCCCCCACCCCCC
>RCUC01001988.1:0-90238 GCA_003697995.1 Taxidea taxus jeffersonii | reverse complement strand
TTTTTTCCTGTTGAGTCTGCTTCCTTTCATCTTTATATATGTATTTATTTTTTTGCCTGCACAATGCATTTAAACAAAATATATGTTTAAAAGCCTGTGGCATTTTGATTGTTTTCATCAGGATCATTTATTTTTTCTGAAACAGAAGTTGGCTCATGCACTGTATTTTGTATGTCATTTTTGATCATTAT
The DNA here is from genome assembly GCA_003697995.1 of Taxidea taxus jeffersonii. Classification (NCBI taxonomy): domain Eukaryota; kingdom Metazoa; phylum Chordata; class Mammalia; order Carnivora; family Mustelidae; genus Taxidea; species Taxidea taxus. The sequence continues at coordinate 90,047 of RCUC01001988.1, read as the reverse complement.
ATCTGTTTCTGGCATGCCCCTAAGCCATAGTTAATTCAGCAACAGATGTTGATATCTAGAGCTAATTCCAGATGATAGGAAGCTGTTTGGCTTACCAGTATATCTGGCAGTTGTGATTTTCTATTTATGAATCTGATGGCACTAAATTTTCTTTATTACTATCTGCCACGCTACCACCACCACTAGTGAGCCTGATGAAATTTGATGGTATAAGTGTAGGAAACAATTCTGATTAATAAAATAATCCACCATTACTAAGCCCTGCCAACAGTTTGCTCTAACAGTTTTCTTACCTTCCTTTCCAGCCTGATCACACGGATGCTACAGAGAGATCCCAAGAGAAGGGCCTCCTTAGAAGAGATTGAAAATCACCCTTGGCTTCAGGGAGTGGACCCTTCACCAGCCACAAAGTATAACATCCCCCTCGTGTCATACAAAAACCTCTCGGAGGAGGAACACAACAGCATCATTCAGCGCATGGTGCTCGGGGACATAGCAGACCGTGACGCCATTGTGGAGTATGTCGGCACTCACCAGCATGGGGCCATGGGTTTAGGATTCTTGGAATGGTCTTTCCTCTTAGCTTGTCAGGGCCTGTGGACACTGTAATGAGTAGAGTTTCCAGTTGGCAGAAGGCATGTCATTTATTTCTAGAGTTCCTGGCCCAGTGCCTGTCTCATAGGTTTTATTGTTGTGTTGTTTTTATTTTTGTGCTAGTGAATAAGTACACCATTGCTGGGTGGTGTCATCGAATGCTATGGCCTCTCTCCCTTCCTGTCGGGGTGGATTGGAATAGCTTCTTTTGTATCCCAGTACAGTCTTTTCCATAGCAGCATCTTCATTGTTGTGTCTCCCTCTGCTCCCCACAGTGAGTGGGGAGAATGGGGCCGACCACAGTCCTCTAATTCAGGGGTTGACACACGGGACTGGTCACACATTGTTGTAAGGGAAGTTTTAGTGGACTACAGTCATGCCAGATGCCTTGGGTATTGTCATTGGCCACATTGTGCTATAGTATCAGAGTAGTTGTGAGAGAGACCACAGACCCACAAAGCCTATAAGATGTTTACTTTCTGGCTCTTCAGAGCCCTTGCTGGAGCAACCTTCAACCCACAAGATACAAAATTGTTAATTAAGTCATTTAAAACCAAAGCCAGTTTTTAATAATCTGAGAAGTTTGGAATCAAGGATAATATAAAGATGCAGTTGCTTTGTTTTAGTAATGATTTATTTCTGTAAGAGGTCCTGTCTAGAAAATTATGAAGTATTTCCACAAATGAAAGGTCAAAGTGTTCTTTAACCTGTTGAATGAAACCATCAGGTATGATGAAAAGAGGAGATACTCAGGGCAGAGGGGTGGGGAGGCAAAAAAAAAACCCAAAAAACTCAGATTCAAAATTTTTGTTTAAGTACAAATTTCTACAGACTTCCAGCTGCATTATGAGTTGTCATACTGAATGACCTAAATGAACAGCGAGAGCAGGACACTTGGCTGTGCCTGCCAAGGATACTTGTTTTAGGAATGTGTAGAAAGTGATTTTTCATTTTGAATGCATAGAAGGCTTATTTGTATCTCCCTGAATTGGCTCAATGTTCTTAGCTTAAATAAATACGTGCAGTGGTGTCATTTAGAACTATTTGATTCATGTCAATTCAATGATAGATCCGCAGAGAGGGGCAATCTCATTGGTTCAGGCGACTCCATTTGCATGTACACTAGTGAGCAGGTGCACGGTGAAGCAGGGGCTGGGAGGCCTGAGCTCATGGCCTTCAGCTGGCCTCACCTCTTGCTCGTGGCTTGCATCTGTGACCAGCTCCTCCATCTGAGCATGACGCCTCAGCTCAAAGCCCCATGTGTTTTTTGGTCCTGTCGGAAGAAGCCAGTGACCTTAGCTGGTACTCAGCTTAGGAAACCACTCGAAGTCATTCTGAACCCTGAATTTCATCAGGGCTCTTCCTTTTCGAGCCTTGCACCTCAGTCTGCCCTGCCCCCTTAGCTGTGACCCCCCCCCCCCCCCCCCGTGAATTTTGTGAAAAGGGATCTTTGTATTGCTTATTTCCTAAGTGTTCATGGTGTATTTTCACTAACTATTGACAGTTTCTGGGCCCTTATAGACCCTTTGCAGTTCTCAGGCCAGGCCAGCTGCAGGAGGATAGGCGGCCATGTGCCCCATGGGCGGAATATCCTGAGCTGGCCTGCAGGGTACCTGTTCAGACTGGGACTTGGAGCACTCTTTTGAAGTGGATGAACGAATACACTGGTTTTATTCAAAGAAGAGGCTAATGATATGGTCTCAGTTACATTAGTAATTCATTAAATGCAAAGGGTATAAAAATAAAAACTTACCCTTATTTTTCTGATTGATGCTAGTATTTCAGTGCACATTCATACAGCTCATTTTGTACTTTTGATGGAATCAAGTAAGCCAACTTAATGAAAATGAACACTCTGACACAGATTAAAGTTTTGTATAATGCATACATTCTTGGAAAGCTTCATCACCTTTTTTATGCATCGAAAACTGACATCCAGCTCAGCTGCTCTCAGCATTTTGGATTTTTCTTACTTAGTGAACATTTTTATGTAGTTGTTGTTTAGAATTTCATGAGTGATCTAAATAACTACTAGGTTTTTCTTGTTTGTGTGTGTGTGTTTTTTTTTAATAATTTTAAAGATTCCAGATCATTGGATTTTATTTGCTTGTACTTTGGAGGGGGGGGGAATGAGTTCTACTTATAAAAGAGCAAACCTGCTAATGTGGCTTACATTTACTCTCCGTTATTTTCCTCAGGGCCCTGGAAACCAACAGGTATAATCATATCACGGCCACTTACTTCTTGCTTGCTGAAAGGATCCTGAGGGAGAAGCAAGAGAAAGAAATACAAACCAGATCTGCAAGTCCTAGCAATATCAAGGCCCAGTTTAGGTGAGAAAAAAATCTTCACTGATTTTAGTAAGTTAACATTTTGAAATAGAGAACCCCTTTAAAAAATATGCTTCCTAATAACTCTTTGGGGCATGAGAATATAAACAGTGGTGACGGCCTCATTGGAGAGGCCACGCATGGGTTCTTCCTGTGTGAGGAGTCTTATCCTTTGTCACCAAGGACACCTTCCTTCCTGGGCTCAAGGGAGTGGGGCTGTGGCTGCTGGCCTGGCCAGGAAAACATGTTTGGAGAAGCAGCCTTAAGCAGAGTGTCAACTATTTTCATTAAACTCTTCCAGATCTTATATGTATTAATGTCTTATTTTCTTCAAGTTTTCATTCCAGAAACAGGACCAAATTTTCCTTCTGTTATTTGAAATAATTCTTAAGAACATTTAGGGCATTTCTGTGCCATGGATATCTCAGGATTTCAGTGACTTGACAGATCAGCTAGTTGATTTATTGGCTGCTTGACCTTGAGAGATCACTTCACCTCTTTTTGACTTAGCTTCCTGGTCTGTGAAATGGGAATATAATACATCCACCTCCTGAGCTGGGCTCTACGTGTTCACCGTCACTGTTAGGAGTATTTCACCACCACTGGTGTCTTCGGCAAAATTATGAATATGCTCTACTCTACCCCATTTTTTCCTCCTTCTCCCTTCTTCCTACTCCCTCTTTCCCACCTTGCTTTTTCTTCTGCCATATTAGCTTTTCATTTAAAATCAAAGGATGGAAGGATTACATTTTTACATCACCACTATGAAAGCTCTGTAGAATTTATCTTTCCCTCTTCAGATAAAGTAATCCATGGAAGTGTAGTGATTCAAAAACAAAAGGATGTTCCCAATTCTGAATATTCTCTATGCGTACATCCATGTACAAATATCTGTGTGCAAATATGTAATAGTAATTATTTAAAATAGGCAGAAAGCCATTGAATTTAAATTATTTGCAGTCAGCTTGCCATGTATAGGTTGTTACTTGGGATGCAGGAACAGAGAAGAGGAAAAAAAAACAAAAAAACATTGCTAGGTGGCCAAAGAATAAAGATTTAGAAATCTAGAACTGGAAGGTTGACTTACTACTTCATTTAGATCCTAGATGGAGGCTTCTGTAATGAAACCTAGGCACGCTGTCTGCTGTGTGGAAGAGGACTGGATCCCAGGGAGCCAGGGACTCGGGCTTGAGACCAGCCAGGATGGTGACTTCAAGTGCTGAGGTCATCCTAGTCCTGACCTGAGCCCCCCAATGGGGAAGAGCAAGGTCACCACACATCAGGCCACCAAGTTTGGAGTCAGTCCAGCCTTGGAGAACAGAATATTTGGATTTGAGCTGTTTTCGGTGGAACAGATCAGAATTCAATCTAAAGTTGATCACATATGTAAATGATTTAAGTTGGTTGTCCTTATTATAAAAACTACAAAGTCCATGGAGGTTATAAAGAAATATCAGAGCCTTCCCTCAAGTTTTCCTTTTATCCTCCTGGGGATACCAGAGTGGAGTGGGCCTCGCCTCCTCTCCAGCCCAGGGTAGGTGGCGCATCTGCTTCCTTGCCTTCTTTTTTCTGTCACTGTGACTTTATTGTCAAAACCCTGGACCTGAATTAGTTCTGTCAGTGGACATGCCTTCAGGTCAGAGGGACCTGGGGCTCAGGACCCTGGACTGAATCAGGAGACAGGTGTGGAAGCAAGCGCAGCTCTTTGGGGGTAGGGTAGGCAGGATGAGCCAGGGAGCCTCAGCTGCAGAGAGAACGCCTCCTTTGGGTCCTGCCAGGGTGGGCCTGAAGCATGGCGTGCCCTGCGTGTTAGCAGAGGACCCCAGCACCGGAGGGCTTGGTGCCAGCATCCTCTCTGGCCCCAGGAAGTGAGGAGAATCCCTGAGGGTAGACCAGAGGCCAGGCTGGGCAGCGGCCATTCAGAAGCTTCTGCCCCCGGACGGGATGGGGGGTGGGGTGTTAGCCTTGGGACCCAGCCTGCATGACCTTGGGGGAGGATCATGGCGCCAACTTGTGGAGAGCTGAAGGGATGAAGTGATGAAGTGCATTCACCCCTGTCTGGCTCTCCCCTCAGTGCTGCCTCTGAGAAGCGCTCAGGCCCTGTGAATTGTTCTGTCCCCGTGACTCATCTGTAATTCTTGTTTAGCCATCTCTCCTCTCTTTTGTCAATGTAAGCCTTAATTTGCTCCCAGTGTTGTGGCAGTGAAGATTACCTACTTCATTCGGCACAACATGGAGCTCAGATGTGTGCTCGGTTAGTGTGAGCAGTTGAATGGCTTGACTTACTCCTGTAAATCAGAGCCGTTGGTTCAGAAGTGGCCCGTGGAGGAGCCAGCCCAGTGGCCGCACCCACTCATCCTCTTTTGGGGGGTGGGCTCTGAGAACAGTTTTGGCTTTCTTTTCAGGTGGGGTAGGAGGTGGAGAGAGAAGAGTCTCCACCATGTGTAGGCCTCCTCAGCCTGGACGGCGCTGGCTGCCACTCTGGGGGGTCGGACACAGCCGGCACCTGGGCCCCCATTGGCGCAGGGCCCCCAGGTTGTTTGCGGGCCTGAGGGGCGGGGCTGCTCTTTCAGGATCTGGGGGTGCCATTCTCCAGAGCCACAGGCATCACCAGGGCTTGGTGCATTTGTGATGATGGGGGCAGATGACTTGTCTAGAGATACTCAGTGACCTCAGAGACATTATCCAACACTCAGCTTTTAAGAACTTTGTCCACTGCATGGACAAAGAGGAGGCTCTGTGTTGGAGAGATGTCTGTTGTAAATTCCTGTGAGTTTTTCAGAGCTATAGATTTAATTGGGTTTTACTAGTAGGGTAACATAATTGGTGTGAATGGAAAGTGTTGCAGTGTGGAAGTGGCTGTTTTAAAGATCTCTGGCATCTACTATTCCCCTGGACAGAGAGGACAGTTAAGAACTCCAAAACAGGCTAGAGACCTCATTTTCAAAAATTTTTTTCTTTGGCTGCCAAGCATTGTTCTTATTACTTGGGTCACTCTAGACTGAGGAGTAAAATCAAAGTTTAAATAATTGTAGATGTGTTACTTACTACACTTGGGTGGACATTTAAAAATACATGGATTCATATTTAGCATCATGTGTTTTTTAATTGGTGAAGAAGAGTTGTGTGTATGCCCATGCACATTGACTTTTCTTTGCCGTATTCTTATGTTTAATCCACTGAACTATTTCCATTTATTTTTATAAACACCAAACTTTTACACCATCCTATTGTATCTGGAAGACTGGGAATTTCAGGTGAATTTTATATATATTTTAGGTGAATTGTATTAGCAAACCGTATGCCTTCAAAGGTTGTGACCTAAGAAGACCCAGAGGAACAAAACGTGTGGTGTTTTGGTTTTGCTTTGGTGATCTTCCTTGTGCTTTTTAAAATTGTTTTTCTTATGGTGTAAGACTCATATAGGGAAGATGGAGTAGCTCTTGGCCCCCTTGTCCTGACAACTCTGATGAAGTTCTTATCTGGCTGGTTAGCCACAGACTGAGCCATGTTTCAGAAGCACATGTGTCCTGCTAGTGTCCTTGCTGGTGTCCTTACTAATCTTTATAGGATGTTGAATGGATTTGCGAAGCTGCTATTTCTTTTTTTTCTTTTCTCTTTTATGTATTTCTTTTCTTAGTCTGTGGATTTTGCCCCAGTCAGTGTTATGTGATGTAGCTTGAATAAAGTCTGCATATTATTACATGGCTTTCTTCTTCCAATCTGTTTACACAGACAGTCATGGCCCACCAAAATTGATGTACCCCAGGACCTTGAGGATGATCTCACGGCCACTCCTCTGTCCCATGCGACTGTCCCTCAGTCTCCTGCTCGGGCCACTGACAATGTCCTCAATGGCCACAGGAGCAAAGGCCTGTGTGACTCGTCTAAGAAGGACGACCTCCCCGAGTTGGCTGGACCAGCGCTCTCTACGGTGTCTTCGGCGAGCTTGAAACCCACGGCCAGCGGGCGCAAATGCCTGTTCCGCGTGGAGGAGGACGAAGAGGAAGATGAGGAGGACAAGAAGCCCATGTCCCTCTCAACACAAGTGGTTCTGCGCCGGAAGCCCTCAGTGACCAACCGGTTGACGTCAAGGAAGAGCGCTCCCGTCCTCAACCAGATCTTTGAGGAAGGGGAGTCAGATGACGAGTTCGACATGGATGAGAACCTGCCCCCCAAGCTAAGCCGACTCAAGATGAACATTGCCTCCCCGGGCACGGTGCACAAGCGCTACCACCGCAGGAAAAGCCAGGGCCGAGGCTCCAGCTGCAGCAGTTCGGAGACCAGCGACGACGACTCTGAGAGCCGGCGGCGGCTGGACAAAGACAGCGGCTTCACCTACTCCTGGCATCGGCGGGATAGCAGCGAGGGGCCCCCTGGCAGCGAGGGTGATGGCGGGGGCCAGGGCAAGCCGAGCACCGGCAGCAGTGGCGCGGACAAGGCCAGCCCGAGCGAGAACAGCGCAGGTGGGGGCAGCCCTGCGGGTGGCTCGGGCGGCAAGCCCACCGGCACGTCGGGCAGCACACGCCGCTGTGCCGGCCCTGGGCCCGGCGAGCTGGTGCAGAGCCTCAAACTCATGAGTCTCTGCCTCGGCTCCCAGCTACACGGCGGTGCTAAGTACATTCTCGACCCGCAGGGCGGCTTGTCCTTCTCCAGCGTCAAGGTCCAGGAGAAGTCCACATGGAAGATGTGCATCAGCTCTACGGGGAACACGGGCCAGGCCCCGGGCGTGGGCAGCATAAAGTTCTTCTCTGACCACGTGGCAGACAGCAGCACTGACTTAGAACGGATAAAGAGCAAGAACCTGAAAAATAACGTGCTACAGCTACCTCTGTGTGAAAAGACCATCTCTGTGAACATCCAGCGGAACCCTAAGGACGGACTGCTGTGCGCCTCCAGCCAGGCCAGCTGCTGCCATGTCATCTGACTGCAGCCCGCTCTGGCCACTGGCACTCTTCCTGCTCGGAGCGGTGAAGACTGGCTCGCTTCACTCTTCTCTTTTTGGTTTTACTCTTTAAAGTGGGCGTTAGGAGCAGTTATTTATTACCTTTTCATTTGTTCGCCTGACGATGTGACAATGCATGGTCTTTGTGCATGCTGCTAGACACTTCTTTTCCAGCCGAGAAGTCTATTGTGTAATTTTTACATTTATAATTTTAATGTGGATGATCAGGATTAAATTAAAATGTATATTTGGAACCTAATATAAATGGAGCACTTAGAAATTTGATGTTCTGCACTTAATCTAGAGAGAAAAAAAATGCTTTTGTTTCCTTGTGAAAAATCTAAATTCCTGTCCTGACCTTCTGTGCTAACGGGGACTCCATGCTCGGAGGCACACTCTGTGGTGTCTGAGACAGAACCAAAGCAATAACGTTGTGATGCCGACAGGCCTGGAGCCTGTGAGCGCATGTGCGCCCTGCCTTCCGAGGCCTGTGCAGAGCAGAGTACAGCAGGGGTCTGCACTGAGAACCTTAAAACTATGATTTCAACACACCCACACCTGTTTGTCTTAAGCTATAGTGGGAAAACAAGTTTGGGCTCTTAAAATTCAACTGAAAAAGATTTTCTTGTTTTGTACTAGGTGATATAAAGTACTTAGATTTATAAGGCAGCTTCCCCCGTAGTGGTAAATTACAAGCAGACAATCCTATTTTGTAATGTGATGAAGTGAACTGATGGTGTCTTAACTCTACTTATAGAGTGTGTAGTCTGTCTAACAGAACAAAAAGATGCTCGGTGTAAATTCCTTCCTAGAAGGCACATCCTAGGCTTTCCTTTAAAACCATGTAGGTAGAAGAAACTGTAGGGCCTGATACGGGAGCAAAGGTGCACACAGAGGTTGGCAAAGTCAAAACCCTATAAATTTAAAAAAGAACTACTGGGATTTGATTTTTAGGAGTTTGGTAATTATGCTGTCTCTCTTGTTTTTTCCATTCTACTATGTCCTTTAGCTTAGTAAGCTATGAAAACTGGCTGGTCAAAAACACATATAAAAGACCAAAATTCACACATACAGCAAACAAGAATGCACAAAGCCTGCTTGGGTTTTTTTTTGTTGTTGTCGTTTTGGTTTTTGCTTTTTTTCTTTTTTTCTTCTGGGAGTGTTTTTCACTTTGCCTTCCTGCCAAAACAATAATCAAAGAACTCTTGCTTTAAACTGTTCCTGTACAAAGACTACTTTGACCAGATAATCATCTTTCATGGCATTTTATCTTGTAAGACGCAGTATATTGCAAATTGCTAATTTTGGAAGGGGCCAGATGCTACTCTTTCAGGCTGTGCCCTGGGGGTCTTCAAAGCAGTCCTTATCCACATTGGTGGTAGGATGTGGCTGGGCGGAGTTGGGGGAGGGGCACCTTCCCACACTCAGCAGCTTTCCTTCATGGCTCTGAAGTGACAGTCACTTTGTCTGTAGAGTGGGCAGAGCACCAAAGGACTGCATTCCATTAGTCACGGTTTCTCCAAGTACACACTGACTCTGCTACTTAGGATTCATAGATTTTACTCTAACTCTGAATTTCACAATATACTTACTAAACTAAGATGATACCTAAAATACTTATTTTACTTTCTAGACCTAGGCTAGATATGTTTTAAGCTACAGCTCTAGTTCATTGTGATATTTATAATTGAAAGCTACCAGAAAAGATGTGTGGGTGAAGCCATAGAACATATTTGCTTGAAATTCTTGAGCAGGGATCTTATAAAGGGCCAGAAATAAGATGTGTGGTTCACATAGATAGTGAGCGTAACATCTGTATTAAACGTAGGAGAGAAGTTTATAAAGGGCATTGGCAATAAACTCTTTGTTGCAGCTGTTTTCCAAGTAATGTAAATATTTCTTCCTGTGATTATGTATAGCCTTGGAATGGCACCTTTTAACTAACCCGTATGTGTTTGGTTTCCAATGGTTTTTTATATTCAGATGTATATATGGTGCTCACTTTAGGATCAGCAGTGTTGACCGTTTATGCTGCATAGCTGTATTATAGCCTTATTAGTTGTGTGTGATTGGTTGACCCTCTGGGTATACATATGTTAGTCTGAGTGGCGTCTTCCTCATTTGTTCATAAGTGAATGATTGTGCATGTGTTGTATGTCATAGTATGTCGTCAAATAAAAGGGAGGGAGCAAATAACATTACATTAAGATAATATTGGACCAAACTATTTACTAGCTCTAAACAGTTTCTTGTACCCCTTAACCTGTCTTCAGAAGTTGCATAGAGTTATAGTAGTGTGTAAATTAAATATTGTGGAAAAACAATTAGTCTTGTATTTTTCTGTATGTGTGTGTACATATATTATATATATATATACACATATATATATATACATATATATATAAAATTATGTACTTCTGGCAATTCTATCTGTACTTAAAGATGTGACAATCTTGACACCGATTTTAAGAATAGCTGTGAGACTGAATCAAAGTAAAGATACCCCTACCAAGTAAGAATTGATGTGTGTTAAGAGGGTACAGAATTATCAGCTGATTTGGTCAGTTGCTTCCACTGCTGGTTGATTTTCCTCATTGTGTAAACATTGACAGGTATGTGACAAATGGGAAAAAAAAATCCAAATAATAAAGTGGCATATTGGTGTTCAGCAATATAAACTGCGTCCCATGTTTCTGTTTCTTCTGAGCATAGCCTTGTACAGACCCAGCCTGGGTGACTTGCAACTTTGCATGTGCCACGCACCTGCACTGCCAGGTGTGACTGGAAAGATATCATTGTGACTGTTCCTGTCTTGAACTCGACCACAAGTCTCAGGTGGCCCCCGGGCCCCATTAATCGTACTTTATTTCCCCAACTCATTGTTTCCCTCACTTGGCTTGTCACCATGCTCCCAGGTAATGGAATAAACTGAAGCTGTTGGAACTGCCACAGTCTCCCTCTTCACTCTCCCACCTTCATCTGAGTCCACATATCCTGCCCTTGCTCCTCGTTGTGTGATCCCAAGGTCAGTTCCCTTACTCGCATCTTGAGGCTTTATGGGGGTGAGTGAGGCAGCCAGGAGGACTACTCGTTCTCTTCTTTCTTGCACCATCAACCTTCGCTTCACTGCTAGGTCATTCCTAACAGCAAGTAAAACAAGCGTGACTTTATTCCCCTACCTTAAAGAGATGTCTTTGTTGTTGTCGCTCATCTTTGCTCTCTGAACCCTTCCAATCAGCCTCTTGCTGCTGTCACCCCACTATAACTACTTTGCTCAAGGTCAGTAGTGACCTCCATGTGCTAAAAACAGTGGTCAGTTTTTAAAACCAGCTTTGAGATGTAATTCACACAGCACACAATTCACTAGTTGTACAATTCAATGCTTTTCACTCTATTCTCAGTTGTGTAACCATTACTGTAAAGCCAAAAAGAAATCTGTACCTGTTTGCACTTCCTCCCTTTCAGCTCCCCACCGCAGCCTTAGTCCCTGGTGACCACTAACCCCAGTAGTCAGCTTCTCACCCATGGTAGCGTTTGATGAGTTGGTCACCCTTCTTCATAAACCTTGCTGCTCTTCATCCCACTGGCTCTTCTCCCAACCTCTGAACTTGGAGTAACTGAGGGTTCATATCTGGATCATTCTCTGCACTTTCTGTCAGTCATCCCATTCTGTCTAAAGTTTACATGCTGATAGAACCAAAAAATATGTTTAGCCCACCTCCCAGGAACATCCAGTTCCAACAACCTATTTGACTTATCTACATGGATGTGTCTAATAAGCACCTAATTTTTTACATGCTAAAAACTTAAACCTTCCCTCAAATCCTTACCTTCTTAAAGCTTCCCTTCTCATCAGTAGTGGCTCTAAACCTTTTGCACAAGTCAAGAACCTGGGTATCCTTCCCTCTATTGTTCCAACATCCAAGCCATCAGCAAATCTTATGTGCCATTCAGAAAAAGACCTGTTCTTACTGCCTTCCCTAACACTCTAGTCCATGATGCCATCATCACAATTGGACAACTAAATGTCTCCTGGATGGTCTTGCTGCATTTGTCCCTGCCTTTTTCTTGTCTGTTCTCTGTACAGCAGGTTGGGTGATCCTTTTAAAAGCTAGAGCATGTCATGTTTCAATGAAATGTGTTTTCCTTTCATTTGAGGATTTTCCACATAAGTTTCTGTTAGTTATTTCTAGTGCAGGTCTGATTTGTCCAGAAATCATGCTTTGTATAATTGAAGTCTTTTAAAACTTACCAAAACTCTTCTTATGGCTCAGCTAATGGCCTTTTTGGTGAAAGTTTTTGCGAGTGCTGCAAAAGTGCAGTTGTTGGTAAGGTGTTCTACACTTCAGTCCCAGTTGCTTATTAATGTCAGTCAAGTCTTCTGTATCCTCACTGATTTTCTGTCTCATATCAGTGAGAGAGGAGTATTGAAATCTAGAATTGTGGGTTGGCCTATGTCTCCTTTTAGTTCTATCAGCTTTACTTCATGAAATTTGAAGGGTTGTTGTTAGGCACATACACATTTAATATTATTAAGTCCTGATGGACTGACCTTTTTCATCATGTTCAAATATCCCTCTTTATCTCTGGTAAACGATTCTTTGTCATAAACTCTACTTTGTGTGATATAGCTACTCTAGCTTTCTTTGATTGGTGGGAGTATTTCTTTTTCCATCCTAACTTTTAACCTGTGTCTTTATATTTAAGGTAGAGTTGTTTTGGTTTTGGGTGTTTTGTTTCTTTTTTATGGACAGCATATAGTGGGGTCTTGCTTTTTTTTTTTCCTAACCTGCAAATCTTTGCCTTTTATTTGCAGTATCTTAGGTCAAGTACATTTAGTGTAATTATCAACATGGTTGAATTTAAATCTACGATCTTTCTGGTTTTCTATTTGTCTCATGTTTTGTTTTCCCCTCTTTACTATGTTCTTTTTGTTTAACTGAGCACTTTTTATTGGCTTACTAGTTGTGCATCTTTAATTTTTTAGTGATTGCAATAGAGATGGTTTTATATATATATATATATACACACACACATACATATACATATATATATCACATTGTATTTATTTATGTATTATATAATATATAGTTAAATAATATATATATAACTGCAATCTACCTCATGTAGAATGTAAGAACCTTACAACTGCATTTCCACTTTCCTCTTTGTGCTATTGTTGGTGTATATTTTATTTTTATATATGCATAAATATTTTTGTTTTAAATTGTTTTCTTTCCAAGAGATAAAACAGAAGGGGGAAACGTCTCTTTTACCTACATTTTACCATCTCCAGCATTCTTCACTTCTCTGTGTAGATTCACATTTTGGTATTTTCCTTCTGTGTTTAGAATTTTAAATTTTCATACAGCACAGGTCTGCTGGCAATATATTCTATCTGCTTTTACTTGTCTAAAAAGTATTTTTACTTAATTCATGAAGGAAATTTGCATTGGGTATAGACTTCTAGGTTGATTTTTATTGCAATGCTGGACAATACATTTTACATGTTGAGTGCTAGACTTTTCTATTCATATAAAAAGTGTTAGTTTTCATATTGGCATATAGTTACTTGGAAGCAGGGAAGTCCTTTGGGGTTTTGCTTCTAGAGTGTTTTAGGACAGATCCAGAGCTGTCTCTAGGGCTAATTTGACCCACACTGATAACAATACATCCTAAGCACTCCAATGAAGTGACATGTCACTCCACTGGAGGACACATCAGACTTCAGGATGCACCTTGCCTTGCTGTCCCCCACATCTGCCCATGGAGCTCTGGTAAGGGATAGATGAGAAAGGGAAATGGGACTTGAGGCCTCCTTGAGCTAAGGGGACCCAAGCACCTTGTTGACTGAAGCACATTGTGTTTCTGAGCACCCCTGACTCCAGAACTGAGCTCCTACTGGACACCCCACTCCAAGCGGGGTGCGACACAGGTTGAGAAGTTAGGAGGAGAAAAAACCTGAATCTTGGTCCTTGTGTGTTTGTAATGCCCTTGAATTACACATGAGGATCTAAATTCATCCTAGATGAAGATCAGAGATGGCATGTGGCAGGACACTGCTGGGAGGGTCCAGAGAGTTCCAAGGAGGGTGAGTCTGGGAAGGGAGTCAGAGTCAACTGCTGGGGATGGAGAGCTGGAGAGCTGGGCAAATACAAGTCACTGGGCCCTGTAGGTGCCAGGAGCCAGGAGTGGACTTTGCTACGGAGAGTCCATTTTGCTTCTTGGCTCCTTCATCCTTTCACCAGGATGTTAATCTTTCCAGACTGGAGGACTGGAAGAACTGGGGGTTGGAGGGCACAGCTGGAAGGAGTGGACTGAGCAGAAGGCATGCATGAAGGGCAAGTGAGACTGATTCAGTGCCCCTTTGTGTGCAGCCCCAGGCTTGAAGGGCTCCCTCGATTTAATGCTCTGCTCCTAGTTTGTCATCTTGAAATTCTTAAAAACTTTCAAGCAAGGAGACCACGTTTTCATTTTGCACTGGGCCCCTTGGGTTCTGCCCCTGGCAGAGAGATTCCTTGCAGATCTGTATTCCACAAGTATGGGAGGTCATCTCAACCTGGAGAAGGGCAGGGGGGATTCTGGCTAGAGCACAGACCCTGAGGGAGCAGCAAAGGCCAGAGACAGGAGCCCAGGCTACCTCCAGTGTGGGGGTAAAAGAGATCATCAGGAGGCAGGGAGCGGAGACCATGGACTGCGAGGCCAGCAGGCGAGCCTAAGAACTTGCTGAGGCCAAGTGGTCTGAGGATCAGCCTCTCACCAGAGGCTCCCCTGAGCTTGTGGAGAATGAGATGAAAGCAGGTCCTTGGGGGGCTCTCTGAGAAGAGTCTGGAGCGAGGTGGAAGAGGTAAAGTGAGCATGTGGGTGTCCCTTTGATCTGTCCCCACTAAAGGATGGGCAGGCGAGCGGCGCACTGTCCCTTCCTCACCATGCGGGCCCTGAGGCTCAGAGCGATAACGGGCCTGCCCAGGGATCTGGTCCCAGAGCTCACTCCTCAGCTTGCCCACCCGGATGGCGAGAGGTGAGATCCTCTCAACATTACCTGTGACCTTCTAGTACCAGGGAGCCAGGCAAAGCAGTGTTAAGCCTTGACCTGTATGGTTCCACTTTTAACCACACTGGAGCTCGTACCTGACCTGTGTATATGCATCTTGTTACCTTTCTAACGCCCGAAATTTCCAGATTCGGAGACACAGCTGGTCCTAGGGGATTGTGGAACTGTAGGTGAGACCAGATTGGGCAGCTTATCACACACCCTGTGAGGCAAGATCATTTAGAGTCAAGGCTGAGAGCCGGTCTTGAGACATTTCCCCAGGAATTTCAGCCAGCTGCTGCTTCCCTGGGCTGGATCCCTGGGGCCCACCACCTGGGAGGAAGTGTCTCTCGGTCCCCAAGATGCCCGGGGTCTGTTAGAAAACCAGACCTTTGGCGTGTTCTTGTAGAAAGCACAGCAACAACCTGGACCGATGGACACACAGGTTAGGGGGAAGCCCGCCAGGTCAGTGTGTTGGTTCTGGTGGTTGATGCAAACCCCAACCCACGTCGTCCTTTCAGGAGTGGCTCAAGGTGTGGGGCTGCAGAATGACTTCCTGTGGCTCTGCAGGGCCCAGGGCCAGCGGGGGTCGGGGAGGGGGTTGGGCAATGAGTAGTCTCCCTACCCCCGCCTGCGGTCATTCCTGCCACACCCTGGGTCTCCCCAGCTGTACCGGGTTGCCTGCACCTGCAATGGACAAAGCCTGGGGGGTCCGTTTTCGGCCTTGCCTCAGCCTCTGTCAGAGGGGAGGCATAATTGGTTTCCCTTTTTCGAGCCAGACAGCTGTGTAAAGGGAGGCATGTCCCCGTGTCTACTCTGGAGCTGCCTTCTGGTTAGTTATTCAGCACTCTGCTATGATTTCCCTGATGGTGAACAGCACTTTAAAGTGAGGATTCGACCTCAAGGCTGGTTGTGCCTGCCTGGGCCTGCTGGAGTCTGAGGACAGCCATAGGGTTCTGCTCCCCATGAGGGGCAGCAGACCTAGACTAAACCTGGCTCTGCCCCCTGCGTCCTCCTGCCTGGGCCTCGGAATGCTCAAGGTGAGGGGGAGAGGACAGTGAGGGGGGACTGGGCCATGTGCTCTGGCCACTTCATGCCCTGTGCCCCCCTTCCCCAGTCTAGAGAGGAGGCCAGGATGCCTGCGGGCCCTGTGTCATCAGTGTGATCCATGCCACACACAGGGCATGAGGCCGCCATCCCTCTCGGACTTGTTTACTCCTCACGTGAAGCCCACATACCAGTCAGCAAAGAGTCCAGCACCCCCATCCCTCCCCTGACCGGCCCAAATGTCCCAGGGACCTGTAGCAGGCTGGGGCACGTGGGGGTCCCCACAGCTGGCACCCCGGGAGTTGGGAGACCTCTGAAACACCTCCGGTTCGGGCCCAGGGGCCCCAGGTGGTGGGTGGGGAAGTTCCCCACCTGGCACCATGCAGACAAGGAACGGGGGAAGGAAGCTGGCTACTTCTGGGGAGAAACCAGAAAGGCCTCTGCCCCCGCCATGGTTCTCAAACCTCAGTGTGAGTGGCATTGGCTGCGGGCATCTTCAGAGATGCAACTCTGTGGCCAACCTGCTCATATCCTCATCCTCAGGCCCAGGGGGCAGGGAGCAGGGCATCTGCTTGAACAACGTCTAGGGGCTGCATTCACAGGGTGGGTGGAGGGGATGCAAACATCCTCTGAGCAACCTAAGCCAGTCCCACCGCCAAAGGGCCCCAGTCCTCGCCTCACTGCCCATCCGGGGTGGGCCTCGGTGGGGCCCCTGCCTGGCTTGCCAGTCTCCCACCACCTTCCCGGGTGCCCACTTCTGCATGTATGAGAAGACCATCAACGGGCCTTCAACAGGACCAGAAAAAGTGTCTTCCTTCCCCTGAAAAGGCCGTGGCCCCTCTTGCGATTGGGACAAATGGATGATCCCAAGCTGAGGGATATAGCTTCCCTGGCTCGGGAGGCCCCGTCTTTCCTCCAGGCTCTGGTGGCCTCCTGGAGGTGCTGGGGACTCCATGCTCATGCCCCCCACTCTTTAGGACCCCCTTGGGGGAGCGTGGGGGACAGGGAGCCAAGCCCGGTCTGCTTCTTCAGACTTGGCCTTGTTGCCTGCTGTTGGCCAAGGGCTGGGGCCAGGTACCGTCCTCGCAGGGTCGTGGGATTCTTGGAGTAACTCAGCTGGAGGATCCCAGGCTTTCTTCCTTCTGTGGCTAGTTTCCTGGAGGAGAAAGCGTGGGAGCTGCTGAGGAGAGTGCGGGAGGCGGACAGCTCAGTGCCGGCTGTGGTAGGATCCTGGCAGGTGTGGGCCTACGAGCCTTGTGGAGAGTGGCCGAACTGCTAGGGGAACCCTGTGTGCCTCAGCTTCCTCATCTATAAAAGAGAACAATATAAGGAAACCGAGGCCCAAGCAGTTTATCAGAGAGGGCAGTGGGCTCCTGGCTTCCAGCTTCATTCATAGGGCTGGGTATCCCTGGGTACTCTGGCTTCTGGTTTCCTCCCCTAAGCCACCAAGATAAAGAGTTGTCCTCAAGTCAGCATCTGAGCTGCTGCTGAGGAGTGGGGCAGTATGGTCCTCAGGAGGGACAGGAGGGTCCACTGTCTGACCCCCTCTCCCCAAGGCTGTAGCCAGGGGCTGGACTTGGCCAACAGAAGCCCGGGCCTCATCAGAGGGACACTCCAGGGTCTCTGTGGCACCTGTGTGGCGTGTGACAGCCTGGCTGTCTGCAGGGGGTGCCCACAGATGTCCCACCAGTGGTGTGAGGGGAGTTGGGCTGAGTTGTGAACCAGGCCGTGGCCAAACCATACCAGGGTCAAGGCCCACCAACAATCTATGGGTTTAGGGACAATCAGTATCCCAGGGCCTCAGCAAGGAGAGTGGGGTGGATGGTGGGGAGAATCGGCCATGGGGAGACACTGCTGGGTGCCTTCCCTGGTGGGGTGTGCAGAGCCTCCTAGCGAGTTGGGGGAGCAGTCCCTGGCCCTTTCCAGTCCAGCAGGGGCTGTGGTCCCCTTGGGGCCGAGGTGTTTTTTCGCTGTCCTCCGCGAGAGCCAGGGCTGACTGGGCCTGGGATCCCGACACTCAGGCTCCACCTCCTCTGGCTGACCAGTGTGGGCAACCCCTCCACCCGCCCCTGAGAAATCCAGGGCTGGACTTCTGAGCCTCCTGCTCATCCTGAGCCTGATCCACCTGTGGGGAGCTGCTGCCGGGGCCCCTGTTGGTGCTGCTCCCTCATGGGACGGCCAGGCTGGGGCCGGCGACCCAGAGTCCACATGTGTCAAGGCAGACGGGGGCCTCCTCTCATGTCCGCTCTGGGGGCTGGGCGGGCTGCAGAGGTGGGAGCAGGGTGCTCGCTCGCTGCTATCCTCAGGGACACTGGGAGAACTGGGGAACAGAGCAGGGAGGCTCGGGGCAGTGGGCATGAAGTGGGGCAGGGCTGTGGCTTGGCTCTGTAGGCGGGGGTGAGGCCAGAAACAAGACAACAAATCAGCAGGCAGAAAAGTGGAGAGAGATGAAGCACAGGGCATAGGCTGTGGTGAGCAGTGCTGGGTGGGGACAGGGCAGCGTGGTCCTCCATGTCCCTCTCTACTCAAGAGGATAAGGAACCCCAGAAAGTGGAGCTGTGAAAGGTCCTGGCATCTCCCATGCCTGCCCCTGAGCACCCTCCGTAAGCTGGAAGGCACGGAGCAGCTCTGGGGCCAGCAGACCTACAGGGCATCCCCTACCCCCCACCTCCCTTTGACACAACCTGGTTGATCCCACGTCCAGCCTCTGTGTCCCTGTGGCCCCGGTGGAGGTGAGTCCTGTGTGCCCTGGCCTACACCAGAGGCACCGTTTGCCCCCAGCAGGGCAGGCTGCGCCCTGGTTAAGCACTGCACTTCTGCCGGTGGTACTGAGGAAGGGCACAGGGAGGTTCCTTGGAGAGACCATCTCCAGTGCAGGGACCCCTGGCTCTGCATGGGCACTTCACAGGGTGAGGAAGGCCAGCCCGGAGAGCAGACACCGCTCAGAGGCAGCTGGGAGCCCAGGGGCAGGGAGTTAACTCCTGTTCATGGCTGGGACCTGTGCGAGACCAAGAGCTGGTCCAACGACCCCATAGACACCTGCCCCTTCCGCAGCAAACACAGCACTGGGGGTGGACTGCGAGGAAGCTCCTGGGGACTCGGCTTACTACCACAGCAGTGGTGGCCATTCACCAGGGCTTCAGAACCTGAGCATGTTCCAGAAAGTCTTCATCAAGCCTGGAACCACCACTGGATAGCTGGGTCCTGGAGTGCCTTAGACCAAGCAGGGGCTGGGTAGAGCCGACTCAGAGAGGTCCGCGCTGACTTGGCAGTCTGGCAGGACCAACCTGACCATACTGAGGGGCAGACGGGGGCGTCGGGCCTTCCAGCCCACTGCTGAACAGCCCGCTGAGGCCATCACCACTCTGAGGTGAAGGAGAGAATCAAGGCGCTGGGCCCCCGAGGTAGACAGGTCTAGAAGCTAGAAGGTCCTCAGCCTCTTTCCCCAGCTGTTCTTTTCCCGGTGGAAGGAAGGGCCCATGGGTCTGTGGTGCCCTGTTGTGAGGAACGTGGGCCCAGGCATGGAGGGTCCGGTTACTGCACGAGGCTGAGCCCGAGAGCTGGCAGGAAAGGGAGCCAGGCTCTGCCCTCCTGGGTGGTCTTTGTGGTCAGACAAGGTAAAACACAGCCAGGGGAGCAGCCTGAGCTCCAGGGTTACCGCCTTTGTGCCCATGAAAGAGGTATGTGCTGCCCTCTGGGCACAGGCAGGGGGCGGATGGCACCCCTGGGCAGAGGCTCTCTTCTGTGGGGGTGAGTCCACACCAGGGTGTGTCATGCCACGGGTATGAAAGCAGCCCAAGGGGCTCTTGCCAGTTCCCACGAGGGGACGGGCTCCAGTGGCAGCGGAACCTCCCGAGAACTGGCTGGGCCTGGCCATAGGCTTTGGAAGTGGCACACAGGTGCCCAGCCTCAAGCAGAGCCCTACTCTCAGCTCTGTGCTTTAATGACCTGACTAGGGCTCGTTTCAGAAGGAGGGCCTTTGAGTCCACGTGCGGTAAGCAGGAGTCAGAGAGGTACGTGTCGCCTTTAATAGCTCAGTTACTATGGTTTTTGTTGAGAAAGGGTCTGTTCACATACTGCAAAGGAGAACCAGGCAAGAGGTATCGAGAGCTGTCCAGGTGCTGGAAACACTGGCTCGCCCCTGTCCCTCTGCTCGGAGGCCTCGGAGGCCCCGCAGGAAGCCCCGCTGGTGGTGCGGTGGGCACACGCCCTGACCCGCCGCCCAGCCCCCAGGGCTGACCACCGCTGTGAGGGGTGCACGGGGAGCGGCGGTCCACCGCAAGCCAGGCTCTGAGCCTCGGTCGGGCGGCTGCAGGGGCATGGGGGCCCTGGGCAGGGACAGGAAGGAAGGGCAGTTTGGGCGGGGGATCGGGTCTCGGCTGCCCTCTCCGCGGCCCGCACGGGGACACCGCAGAGGGGAGGAGGGGGCCAGCCGCTACTTGTGGCCACGCCCCGGATCTGGGTTCAGAGGCCGCCATGTTGCTCCAGGTGCCCCTCTGCCCTCGCTCAGGGCGGCCCTGGTGGGGCCCTCAGGCCTCTTCCTCCTTATAGCCTTCCCTTGAATCCTTCAGGTTCTGGGCCATGAGCTTCATTTGCTGTTGAGAGAACACAGAACACGAGGTGAGCCACTCCAGCTTTCGTGGTGGCCCCCGGAGGTGGGTACACAGGCTCCCGCCCCTGCTGTGAGAGGCCCTGGGTGGTGGTGTCCCTTGAGCTCCATCACAGCACACTCTGCGGCCCGAGAAGCCGGGAAGCGGGGGCTTTCTGACACTGCCCATGGCCTCCCCAGAGTGTAGAGCCCCCGCTTCTGACCCCGAGGAGATGGGAGCCTGCAGGCTAGGCTGGGAACATCGTGTTGTGTGAACCTCCTAGCCCAGTGGGGAATCTACCAAGGCAGAAATGAGAAGCAGCAGCCAGAATCTCCTCTTCCCTGGATCCCCAGGGCCCGGGGGGAAGGGGAAAGGGCGGAGCAGGGGCCTGGAGCACGGACTTGGGGCCAAGTCCTTGCTCTGTGCCTGTAAACTTGGTGACCCTGGCAAGTGGACCTCTCTGAGCCTTTGTTTCCACATCTGCACGTGGGCAGCCACGGTGCATGTTTGCAAGGTGGCCACGGGAGTCACTGATCATGAAGTCCCTGTCCCAGAGCAGATATGCCACAACAGACATTTTCACCAGGCCTCTGACCCTAGGGCCCCAGGACCATTCTGAGCCATTGAGCCATCCAGTGCCATCAGAGCCATCCTATAAAATCTCCCAGAGAGCCAGGCCGAGGCGGAGAGACAGCCTGCCAGGCTTGCAGGGAGGTGTCAGAAGGAGCCCACAGCCAAGGACAAGGCAGCTGGGGGCGAGGAGGTCCTGCTGCTCCCAGTCCTGGGGCACCCGTCCCCGAGGCCCCTAGAGCTCCCAGCCCCCTCTGTCCCGTGGGTGCTGGAAAACATGACTATAGCTCTGCCCTGTTTGTTGAAAAAATGAATAACTCCTTTGGAATTTGGCTTAAAATATACACACTGATTTTTGATAACAGTTATTTACTTCTGGGAAGGACATAGCTCTGAGCACAAACACTGCCGCTGCTCCAGGTAGTTGGGCATCCCTCTTGGGGGCCCCCAGCACCACTCAGGGCTGGACACAATGCCATGCTCTCTCTGTTTCAGGGAGAGGAGTCCCATTCATACTCTGGAATCAAATGGTTCTGCCTCCTGATTCAACCCCATTTCGCCCAGTGAGAATCCTTTAGATCTGTAGTACCTCAGGGGACCCCAGTCCACTCCGGACAGTCACCTTCTCTGAGCCTGGCGGCTGCCCCTCCCACCATGAGCTGCAGAGGGAACTGCCCGTGGTCCACATAGGAACAGGCTTCAGGGCATGGCTTTTATGGGGAAGGGGGCAGGTGGGTCACGGGGACCGGTGAGCTCCTGCTGCACGGGCCATAGCATTTCCCCAGGCCTCCCCACAGGGGTTGATGCAGCCTCAGGCCCCACACGGCTGCGGGGTCTGCACAGCCTTCAACCTGCCAGGGGAACGGTGACCATCTGATTTAGTTCTCAGGGCTGGAGAAGCAGAACTGCCAGGCCATGTGAGAGTCTCCCGGAAGTTATGTAGTGCAATTGCTCCCTTTTCTGTGGCTACTAGCACTTCCTGTTCTCTAACGAGGCCACGTTCCCTGTTAACTGCCTATGTAAAACACAATCATAAGGTCACTGCCGACTCCTCTAGTTGGTGTCAATTAACACTTAATGAGACCTTTTCAAATGTCTTTTTGTGAGAGAGAATCTATTTCCTGATTTGACAAGTAGCCATAAGAAATTAAAGGCTAAATAAAATTAACTAAACTAGAACTAGAATGAGGATAAACTATTCCCTAGCTTGTCATGGAATCTTCTAGCCAGGCCTCCCTAGCATTCCACTTGGGGAGCTAAATCAAAGTGGGCTTTGATCCAAAGGAGCCTGTGAGGCTCCCTGCAGGGTGCAAGCTGTTCTCCCATTCTGTGTGTGGCGAAGGACCACGGAGCTGTCCTCAGATCTCCGAGGAGGGGGCGTCCTGCCCCACAGCGGCCAAAAGGAGGGTTCTGTCTGATGTGCCCTCTCCCCTGGATGACCCAGGCCAAGTTAGGAGCTTCACTCAGGACCGGGGAGGGATTCAGAACCCACCACCCCACCTGTGGCATCTGTCCTGCTCAGGGTGGCTCCTGAGCAGAGGGGATGTATGGGAGGTCATGAGCTATCCACCCTGAGCTGCGCTACTGGGAGCAAAGACAGGAATGCTGGCCAGGGACCCCAACATCCGGTCAAGCCCCAGCCCAGGCAGCAGGAGTACCTGTCTCTACGAGTGCAGTGACCAGGCCCCTCCCTCTGCTGGGTTCGGCCAAGCCTGCCCACAGCCCTTGCCCTTGATAGTGGGTCCCTCAGGGCCTGATC
Source organism: Taxidea taxus jeffersonii (assembly GCA_003697995.1). Classification (NCBI taxonomy): domain Eukaryota; kingdom Metazoa; phylum Chordata; class Mammalia; order Carnivora; family Mustelidae; genus Taxidea; species Taxidea taxus. Next base: position 67,180 of record RCUC01001988.1, on the reverse strand, counting down.
TGCCTTGTAGAGCGTCCTGACCCCCAAAGGAAACATGACTCATGGTGGGCGGGAAGGCTTGTTCTCCCCAGGCCTTTGCCAGTGTAGGGCTGAGCATCCTGGCTGCGAGGGGGGCAGATGCTTGGCTTGTCTCCTTGCATCTCCTGTTCTCCCTGCTGGACGTGGTAGCCAGCGGCCGAAGTAGAACTTCAGACCTATGGCTCAAGCCCAGAGAAACATCTCAGTAGTTTAGAAGAAACAAACTGCAGCAGCCTGCTTGCCACAGAAGGAGACTTAAACTGGTTTTGAGGTCAGTGAGTGACAGCCAGCCCTGTCCTGTGCAAACGCGCAGGCCTCCGCCATTCCTCCACTGCGCCTTGAGACAGCTTCTCTCAGGTAAGCCAGCTGCTGTCCATTACTCACGGGGCTACATCTCCTCTATCTGCTGTCATGAACTTGGAAAAGAACCCTTACTCCACCCTCCTGGTGCAGAGGAGCCAGGAGGCTGAGCCCCAGCCCACTCTGCTTCCCACATCTTCCCCTACTGGGGGGAGACCGTGATCATTCGCAGAATGAACTCCAGAAGCACAGATTTTCTAATCTGGAAGAACGTTGATAATCATTCAGTCCTGCGGCCACTTACAAGTCTGGAGTGCCTCTTAAATGCAGACTCACTGGCCCCGCCCTGAGGCGCGGCTAACTCCCCTATCTGTAGTGGGGTCCAAGGTCTCTGAATTTTTAACAAGCCCTCGAAATTTCTCCCGACTTGGGAGACTCTGATTTGTTGCCTGCCATCTCTCATAGATCAGCAAGCTGGAGTGGAGGAGGATGAGCAGGCCACACTGTGGGCTCAGGCCAAGAGGCACAGAGCAGCCCTCTGGCACCAGGCTGCCGCCTGCTGCCCAGCTTTTTGGCCACCTCTGCTCTTTAGCAGCCCTGCCTGGGGGGGATGCGGTGAGAGGGAGCAACATTATCCCCTAAACAAACAAACAAACAAACCTGGCTTCTCTAGGGATTCTTAAAATATTATTAAAAATATAAGATAATAGCACTAACTTCTTCCCTACAAAAAGCATCAGAATGAAGAAAATATAATCTTCCCCAATCATGACTCATTAAAATACTCATGCTCCAAATAATCCTTTAAAAAGCCCAGACTGGGGGCACCTGGGTGGCTCAGTGGGTTAAAGCCTCTGCCTTCGGCTCAGGTCATGATCTCAGGGTCCTGGGATGGAGCCCCGCATGGGGCTCTCTGCTCAACAGGGAGCCTGCTTCCTCCTCTCTCTCTGCCTGCCTCTCTGCCCACTTGTGATCTCTGTCTGTCAAATAAATTAAAAAAAAAAAAAAAAAAAAGCCCAGACTGACTTCTTGCATCATTATTAGTAATGATTATCAGGAGGAACCTAGTGTGTTGTTCAAATGCACAGCTTAACAGAAGAAAGGACACATAATTGGATCCATTTTTCCCTGTGGAGAAGCACAGAAATGCTTCCTGAGCCCTGCAGTGCTTTCTCCAGACCTGGGACAGCCCCTTCTCCCTCCTGGGCTGGTAGCAGGGACTCTCTCTGGCTGACCCCACAGTCAGCTCCGGGATCTTTTCTATTCACAGCACTCAGGAAATCACAACCAATAGATTACATTATTGCCCAATGGGAAATCTGTTAGCAGCTACTCCATTACCCCTTCCCCTCAAGAGCAACAACCACCCACAGAAAGACTCTATTTGGGCAGCTCCTGGCTGAAGGACAGAGAGAGCCTGTGCATTCATCTCTTCCTGTTTACTGGAAGCTTCACTGGCCAGGAGCTGGCTCTGTGCAGAGCTCAGTGTCTGCTATGCGGGCTGGCGCTGGCCTCACAGGCTCAGACAGGCCCCGTGTTCCTGGGCCAGTTCAGTCCGGCAACGGCACCTGCAGCACCCAGCTCCCTGAATCTTGCCTGCGGCCTCACTTGTGGAGGCCTGGTGATAGCGCCATGGCTGAGAGCACGGGCCCCCTTCCCACCTCCGTGCTTGTGTAACTGGCTCCCCTAGGGCGAGTCTATCACAAAGGCGAAGGCGGGGTGGAAGGACGCCACTCCAGCTCTAGGGAGCAGGAAGGAGCAGGCCTGGAAGGCTCCACCGGGCACAGCCCTATCTGTGCACCCCTCATTAGCACAAGCGAGGTCTTCTCTGTGTCATTCACTGACCAGGCTGAGGCTAAGCAACTTGTCTGAGGTCATGTAGCTACAATCAGGGCAAAATCAAGCAAAGGTCTGGCTGTTCAGGTGAAAAAGAAAGTAAAGAATGGGACATTTCACAAAGACTTTAAAAAAATTTTTTTTAAGTAATCTCTACACCTAGCATGGGGCTCAAACTCACAACCCCAGTGATCAAGAGTTGTGTGCTCTTCTGACTGACTCAGCCAGGTGCCTCAAGACTCTTCTTATTTGTTACATCTAGAGGAAAGCTTACCTCAAACAAGCAGGATTTTGGACTTACTCTAATACAATGATGGAACACTCCAGCTCTGCCCTGGGCCTAGCAAGGCCTTCAGGCTGTGACAAGCCCCACCGTAGCGGGGGAAGGGCAGGAGGGGCAGGGGCAGTGATCCTGTGGGCATTGCCTACGCCACCTCTCCCTCTGGGGGTGGTCTGGTTCCTCAGTATTTGACAAAACATACAAAATATGAGGTCTGCTGGCCATTAGACACGCTGGCGTTGTGAGTCCCATGTCCTCACCCCTGCCTCTCTCTCAGAGGGAGCTGCTCTCCCAGTCACCCCATCTCAGAGGCCACAAACACCTGGTTGCTCAGATCAGAAATGGAGCCCTTATGGTGGGTGCCTCTGTTCCCCTCCTCTGTCTTCGGTCTGCCATGGGGCCCTGCTCACGCCCTTGCCCAGCACACCCCCTGCTCCCAGTGCCGGCCTCCCACTCCTCAACGTCGTCATCCAAACACAGCCCAAGTCAAGTTTTAAAACAGGAGACAAGAACATGCAATCACAGAGGCTTCCCAGAGGTTCTGGGGTTGAGTCCTGTCACCTTCACCCTCCACTGTGATTCCTGTGCTCCACACACACCATCTGCTTTTGTCAATGTTTATGTGAGGGTTTTTCCTGCTTTGATGTTCTATCCCACCCAGTGTGGACTCTCTGGAGAGGGGGCATGGTTCTGTCCCCACAGCCCACAACTCAGCACTGCAAGCTAGAGCCCACACTCTGCCAATATGGGTGGAAGGGGGACCACAGCCTGGAGGAGCTCTGGGGCAGCCAGCATGATCACTGTTCAGCCCAGAGCTCGGCATGACTGCAGTGAACTGGGGAGGCCTCCCTTCTCACGGGTATGTGAAGGAGACACACTCATATTCTTGAAGGCAACATCACTATCTGGACCACAGATCTGTCGGTCACATGTATGGCATCCCCAAAAGCACACTGCAGCGTGAGCTTTATGTCAAAAGACCCAGGATGTCGTTCAGAGGCCAGTTACCTGCCCTGGTAGCAATGCATGTCTGGGCCCCTTAGGCCTGTGGCTCAGTGGGAACAGGAATTGTGGTTCCCCCAAACCCTCAGGTGTGGTTCTGGCTCAGGGGGTCTGCAATGACAGCCGGGGAGGTGGAGGGAGGAGCAGAGTCAAGGGCCACCAGGTAGGCTGCCGGATGACCAGCTTGATCCCAGCTGGAAATGAAAACCCTCCAAAATAAAAACCCAGCTCCAAAGAGGCTTCAGGACCTAGTGGCCCAGCCCAGCTCACCCAAAGTGTGATATTCTGGAGCCCAAGAGTTCATTAATTGTACAGGCTGACCCTGGGGAGGGTAAAGTCAGTTTAACATTAAAAAATTTTATCTACTTTTAAAATTATCATTTGGGTCCTGCTTTCTCTGTGTAATTGGGATTCAGAGCTAAATTTCCAAAAGCAGAAATTAAAGGCTCTTGGAAGGAAAACTCCATAGATAGCCTGAGAATGCAAATTATTTTCTGTAGAGTGTGAGAGGCCTGCAGAAGCTTGAGGCCTGCTTCCCAGCCATCCCCAGGTATGCACTAGTTTGGATGCTTCTGGAATCGAGAGCCAAGTATGTCCAATTAGCCACAGCCATCTCTAAAACCTGGGCTGCTAAAATTATGTATCTGCTAAAGCTATGGAGTTCTGTAGGTGGCTAGAAGCTGCTGAATGCACACAAAAATGACAAAGTGAAATCGATGAGAGACCGGCCTACCTCGCTGGGTTTGGGAAGTGCAGAAGGCCCTCATCTGGGCTGCTCATGGCCTCTGTTCTTCCACAGTCCATCAGTGGGTTCTGGTATTTTCTCTGAGGTATGGGTCCCTAAAATGCGATCCTCTCACTTATCCAAAATCCGCATGAAATCACCAAGTGATGAATGCAGTAGACCCTTTGCTGGCACCTGGGCTTTCAGCATGGGATGGGCACACTCCATCGAGATGGTTCCGCAGGGACTGTGGAGCACATCCAGGTGTGTCCAGAGCGCTAGCCCCATGCTTTATGCATGTTTTCTGTACCAGCTTCATGTCTTTCTTGGCAACTTACTCCCTGCCTGCCCATTTCCTGCACTTCTAACTGTGCTTGAATATCCAAACTCCTTTTCCCTCCTGCTTTATTGATTTCACTTTCAATGTCTGTTTCATTCTATTGTTTTTATGTAACTTAGTGACCAAGTTACCTCACAATACATACCAGACACTCTTCTAAATGCTATCTATTTACTCATTTGCTCCTCAGAACCACCCTATGAGAAACATCACATGTCATCATGGAATCGAGGCCCAGGGAGGCTGAGAAGCCCGCCCAAGGTCACAGCCTGCCCAAGGTCACATGGTGCACAGGAGGTTTGAGCCCAGGCTGCTGCTGCATCTCTGGTTTTGTGCCGTCATAACGTCACGCCTAGCCCCCTGCGTTGGGAGACTCGGGGTCAGCTGGCTCATACTTCTGTCTCGGGAGGGTTTGCTGAGATCTAAACCACCGGAGCCTGGCTCTAGAACCCACCACGTTAACCCCTCTCCTGACCTGTAAGCACAAATTTAAGCAAGGTTTTAAAAAGTTGCTTACAACGCCAGGAAAGAAGTTTAAGAGTTACATTTTTTAAGAAGGCAGACATCCTTGGCTTTTTTTTTCCTCTTTTTTTAAATAGAAAGGCCTCTGAAGGGCACATGAGCCAGCAAATATGGGAAATGCTGTGGGAATGTTAGTTGGAAAAATCACAAGTGCTTCAACAGCTCCAACATGGGAAGAAGGCTAGCAATGGGTGAACTGCTAAGGAGAGCCCCTCCGAGAAGGAAAATGGAAAGAACCAGGACTTAAATGTGGCAACAAAGTGCAATTCACCAAGCACAGAAAGGGGAGTACAGACAGTCATACATTATTCAGGAACAACCAAGGTTAAAATAAGCGATGTCTCCTTCGTTAGATGAGGCGAGAAAACTGGTAACAGATGTTGCTTAAAAGGCAGCTGAACTGAATGGATGTATTTTGGAAACACCCAGACCCAAGTTAGAGAAGGACGGCTGGGCCCTGAAGTGCCTGGGGACATCCACAAAGGGGAGACAGCCCAGCAGCAGCCTGGGCAGAAGGCGTCAACCCTGCCCTCTCCGTGGCCCACCATGGGGGTCAGGTCAGAATGCAGACAGAATATGTGGTATAGAAGTGTCATTAGAAATAAGAAGAGGGGTGCCTGGGTGGCTCAGTGGGTTAAGGCCTCTGCCTTTGGCTCAGGTCATGATCCTAGGGTCCAGGGATCAAGCCCCCGCATCGGGCTCTCTGCTCAGCAGGGAGCCTGCTTCTCCTCTCTCTCTGTCTGCCTCTCTGCCTACTGGTGACCTCTGTCTGTCAAATAAATAAATGAAATCTTAAAAAAAAAAAAAAAGAAATAAGAAGAGCCAGAGTCCCTGAGATCAAAAGCAAGCTATGAGTAATTCTAAGGAAATAAGAGAATATATAGATAAGACACTAAGTACTTCTGGAACGGCCATCCACAGAGTGCATATCATAACCGCAGAAGAAGGAGGGGATAAAAGGGAGGGTGAGGAAGACACAGAATGGGAGGCCTTCGCGAGTCACAGAAGTCGGATGAAGGGGCCACCAATTCTGTATGAGAAAGGGGAAAAAAGCATTTTGTGTTTTGGTAAATAATCATGTAAAAAGAATATGGTGGGGGTACCTGAGGGGCTCAGTCCATTAAGTGTCTGACTATTGGTTTTGGCTTAGGTCATGATCTCATGGTCGTGAGATCGAGCCCTGTGTTGGCTGCATACTCAGCACAGTGTCTGTTTGGGATTCTTCCCCCTTCCTCCCCCTCCCCCACTATTGCCCCCCCTTCTTTCTTTCTCAAATAAATAAATACATAAATACAACCTTTTTTTTAAAAAAAAGTATGGTGGTCAGTTTGCCTCAAATCAGGAGACAAATAACGAAATTTCCTTTACAAATTGAGTTCCTTTTCGAATGGCACCTTTCACTGAAAGAACTAGGTCTCCAGGCGTGATGTTATTTTGCAGTGAAGCGCAGGAGGCAGCCCTCCATTCACTCTATCTGCTACAATATGGTCCTGGGCTGTTCATCAGAAGAGAAGGGGGGGGGGGATAATCTGATAGCTCTTCATCACCTGCAATACTGAATACCCAGTGATGTTACTTTACCAAGACAGGACTCCTGTGCTTCCGATCACCCAGATGACCAAGCACCTGTAGGAGGCACTTCCTGGACAAGACTGTCACAGTGTCCCCTACTCAGGAACTGGCCTGCTCTTGATCTGACTGTAGGAAGGATGTGCTGGGTCTTCAGGATGTAACTCCCTCTTTGTCTGGAAGCCCTGGGAGCCAAGGAGGGAGGCAGTGTTCTCTCCCTGCATAAGCTTACACACAGGTCACTGGGGTCCCTTAGGAGATGAGATCCAGAGAGATTTGTAACCAGGCAAGGCGTTGTCTTTATCTGCACGTCCTAGGTGGATAGCAGGGGCATCCCAGGACTCAGGCTGTGAGTGGAGCAGTAGACAGGGAGAAAGGACAGAAAGCACCCATGGTTCCTCCAAAGAAAACCCCCATAGGCTCACTGAAAGCCATGGCATTTAGGGACTGAGCAACTGAAACTTCAACAATTTGGTTGGGTCAAGGTGATACACAAAGGCTTAAAAGCCCCAGGAAGAGAAATCAAAGGTCTCTAACAGGACCTCGACTGTAGGGTGAGTGGGTAGTGTGGAGGTCGGTCAGAGGGAACCTGGAGCCCAGCCTCTCATCTGAGTCCAGAGTCAAGGAGCGGGAGGGGCAGGATTTCACTGTGCCGTGAAGCAGAAGCCCAGACAGTTTAGAAAATAAAGGGCTGAGGTAAATAGTCCACTGAATTAAATATAGGAGACAGTTTACGCCCCACAGCAGGGTTTCAACCAAAGATTTTTTTCAATTTAAAATAAACATTTTTCATTAATATTAAGGGGGAATGACCTTTAATCTAAGAAAACAATGCCATCACAACTAACAAGGAGTGAGAGGGCAGGATGAATGGGCATGGCCACACAGGTCGAGCTGCCTCTCTGCCCCAAGAGGCATCTGTACCCCTTTTGCGTGGCTGCCATGGGGGTCTGAGGTATGTGCAAGCACAGCAAGGGCTCCTGTCTGCTGCAGAGCGGTTCCAGCCTTTGGACACACCTCACCCATCACCAAAGCATCTTGTGAAAGATGCTTGTAAAATGCAGGCCCAATTTCAGACCGCAAAGAGAGCACATGTCACCCCCCCCCCCCATCTTTAGGATCTTCCCAGAGCAGTGAGGTTGTTTCTCTCCATCTAAACACTGGATGGCTCTTTGATAAACACAGACATCTCTATCCTCTGTTAATCTAACAGTTCACAATCAATAATATGACTAAAACCCAACCAATAGTTGTAACATTGACTGCAATTTTGACAAGGCCACACTGCCTCCATTGCCTAAGACATTGGCATGTTCCCCTCACCCCGGGTGGGGGAGGGCGGGGGTAGGGTCCCACCCCCAGCAGGTAAGAACGGCTGCCCTGGGTACCCGTGCTGGGAACCAGCAGGACTGCCACCTTCAGCGCCCCTTTGGAGGAGCCTGGGCAAAGCTGGAGCCAGGGATGGTCTACTTGATCACACCTGATCTCTTTCTCCAACAAAAACACCCTCAGTGGAAGGTGGGGCTCTAGCCTTCATTCAATGGACATCCCTTTCCCTCAGAGCAGCTAAGGCCTACTCATTCCCATCTACTAGCCTCCATAAACCGAAAAATTCCTGCTTTTCACCTCCATCTTTTACTCCACTTTCCTTTCCATCACCTTATATCTCCTCCTGGGTGAGTGGCAGCGGTCATAACCAGCACTAATGGCTGAATTTTGGGTGATGAGAATGATACTGAACACATCAACACACCTCACTGCTGTGTCCCAGGGTCGTGAGCACACTTAGGCTGTCTAGTGCACCCTGAAATCTTGAACTGGAGTGACACAATGCTCTCCTAGTTGGTGCCATTGAAACCTATCCATGGCACCAAAGCACCTCTATCCCAGGGATTATCTTTCCATTAACTTTCCTCCGGGGGGTGGGGTCCAGGTCAGACTTTCTAACAGGTGGAGTTAGAAGCAGGCTATATGACTTTTTTAAAGTTCATGTCTATGGTATAATACAGACATGAAATTCACTGCTTCTGTGAGGAAGAAAGGACTTTTTTTTTTTTTGCAAACATGTGTCTTAGAGACCAAAGACATCTAAGAACCTAGTGTTACCAGAACACAGAGTCTAGATGAAGAAGAAATGGGAGCATTCATGGCTGACACCCCACATACAGTCTAGTCAGACCCCGTGAGGTTTCTCCTGAGTGTGCACGTGCCCTGGGGGAGACGTGGCCCAGTATGTGTTGGTGTTACATGAGCTGAAATGGGGTCTTCTAAACTGCAATGATTACAGAGTTTCACTGAAATTAATTAGGAAACCAATCCTAGGTTAGCCATTCAGTGCGTCATACACGTACCCCTCTAGGCCTTGAAGAGCAGCACTCCCAGGTGTCAGGGGAGGCTCTGAAAGGCAGCATGAACAAATGCATGGCTTACCCCTTTTATGACCCTATTCCAAAGGCTCTTTTGTGTTCTCTCCAAGATAAGAGAAGTAGAATAATAGCTACTTTATTATTTTAAATGTAACACCACAGGTTCACTTTGTCCATCTAATGGGAATACAAAAGTCCTGACTGTCCTTAGGCCCTAAATGCACAATGTACAAATGAACTTAGAAGATGTTCTTGGTTCTTTGGGTAGGACAATATTACTAAATTCAGATGTTTTTCTTAAAAAAAGGTTTACAAATTCAGAAAGAAGAAAAACTAGGACTAAAACGCTGCCATTTTATCTGCATATCGCATTCAGAAGGGCACACAAAATAGGGGGGGGGAAGTGGTAAAAGGGCACTTCATGAGGCTCCTAAAAATCACTGCACAGAAGAAGCTAGTACCAGTACTTCATTCCAACAGCGCCTGGTTCCACTCACTGCTTCAAGGTCTCAAAATGTGACTGGATTTCATGCTGGGAGAGTAGCAAAGGATTCCTTCTGTTTCCATCACATGCTTTCCAGAATCTGGAAAGTTCTAGAAGGATGGAGTCCAGCCCGTGTGATCACTGCTGTCTTTAGTGAGACCTCTGGAAGAGATAATAGTCACAGTTTGGGTTGAGCTGTCAGCCAGCACAATCCTGCCACATGGCTGTGGACTTAGCTTTCTAAGCAGGTCCCAGTATCTGGTGTGTCAGAACACTGCCTCCTTGCTTTGCTATTTAGAAACAGGAGCTGATCCACCTAATAGGTGTTAAATTAAACATGCTTTCAAATATTTAGTTCCTCCTCTACCATTACTGCCATTTCCCTGTGTGAAGCCAAGAACAGTGGATGGCACAGGAGATAAGCCATTTGCTGACAGGGAAGCCCCTGGTAAAAGTAATAAAATAATTTTATTTTTATTTACTTTTATTTTATTTTTATATACTTTTTTTGATTTTTGCCTCTTGCCTGAATGATCTGCAGGTCATTTTGTTAAGAAGGCATGGGATAAGTGTTTTAGGCGCACACGGCTAGGTGTTTGTGGGGTGATTCTGGGTCACCTAGCAAAGCCCGCAGCTGAGGCAGTTTGCTCGCATAGGTCTAGGAGGGGGAAGCAAGTCAGTGTTTCCCTAAGTTGTTTTGGACAAGCCAAAAACCAAGCTTGCACCAAATCAAGAATCTTCCATTTGCAGCAGGTTGTGGGTGTATACTGTACATTTTCCCCCCGTTGAACACAGCATTCTGGGTAAGTATGTGGCAAAGCACATGGGTAAATGCTCTTAACTTCTGAGGCCTAACTGGAAGGGCCTGAAGACCACTAGAAGAGTAAGACATCCTTAATGGTAACAAATAGCTTGCCGACCAAGATCCGCCACCTCCCAAGAAGGAACTGGTACCAGTATTGAGACTGCCCTGGTGTGCTGGAAAAGCCAGACACTCCCCCAGCATGCACAGTGCAGCAGCCAGCTGTACCGGGCCGGGAGGAAGTGAGGGCTAACCGAAAGCAGAAAACATGCACGAGGCAGAAATGGAACAGAACAAGACAGTGGGTGTGTCAGAGCTGAAGGGCCTCCACACAATGAGAGGACAGCTCTTTCCAAACAAAGACCTCATCAGGGGCAAAGCTCACCATCAGTAATGACCCACTGAGAAGGGAGCCCCGCCCACGGGTCTTGAGTTCTTGCCTTCCGGGTCCTCAGGGCAGCAGAGTCCCACTGACCCCACCCATGATAGGTCACTGTGGCATCTGCTAACTACCTCAATGCTGTGAAGCAGCTGCAAACCCTGGGGGAGCACTGGAGACCCCAGGGTTTCTGGCTCCCAGGTGGATACACCTGGACCGGACCTCAAGTCCACCTCTCAGAGCCCACCTCCAGCCCCGCCCTGCCAGCTTCACTGGCCTTTTTACCCTGCTTTGGGGCAGGCTGGTGTGCAGGGAGCTCAGAGGGAAGCAGTTCTCTCCTGACCTCTCCAGCACACTGACCTGGCAGCAGCTTCTAGTCCTGGGGCCTCACCTACACCTCTGCATGCCTACTGCTCTTTGAAGACATGGCACAGCAGGCACACTCCCGGAAGCTTCTCTAGACTGCCACATGAAGGACAGGCAGGCCTCTGTGCACCGGCATGTGGACAATCCTAATGTAAGAGCTGGTAGGATGCTGTCTGCCCACTGGCCTCCCTGAGGCAGAGTGGGCTCCCAAGGGCAGGGTTGGTCACTGGGGGGATCCAGAGTTCTGAGGTATGGCACAGGAGCCAAACAAGACAGGCTGGAGAGGGCTTCTGTGCCGCTCTGTGCTGAGACCCAGTGTTTCTGCCCTTTACAGTGACCACAAACACATCCTGGGAGTCTCCCTTCTTCCCTGGGCTGCACAGTCAGACTCCCCCTTTGCCACCCAAACCCATCGCTCCAAGGGGCCAGTTCTACATCTGGAGGAGAGCCAAGGGCAGCAGTTAGGGAATGGACCATGGGACTACCACGGGGACCCAAGGAAGCAAAGTCCAACTGGCAAATTCAGATGCTCTATGCAGGCAGCTTTAAAAATGAGACAGACTTTCATGTAGTCGGCCCTCAGCCTTGCTGACTGACAACCAGAATGTATCTGAGGATCTTTTATAAAATGAGTTTTTCTGGTCCCATTTGCAATTCTTATTTAACAGGTGTGGGGATGAGTCTGAGAAATGTTTCTCAAATTTTTAATTTTGATACTTCAAACTTACAGAAAAATTGCACACACAGTATTAGGGAATCAGAAATACTCTTACTCAGATTTACCAACTGCTTTCACTTGCCCTATTTGCTTCATTATTCTCTCTCTCTCTCTCTTTTTTGGAGGAGGGGAACCATTTGATAGTAGACCACAATCCCCTTGGCCCCTAAACACATTAGTGTGTATTTCCTAAAATCAAGGCCTATCTCTTACATGATAGGGGAGAAGTTCTGTCCCCAAAGTGATTTTGGAGGGTGAAGTGATGGCCACTTTCCTTTTTTATCAAACTTTCCAAAGTTTATCAAACTGATAGAATTCAGGAAGTATCAAAAACAGATGGGAGCCCCCAAGTATTACTGCAGAATGACAAAACAGCAGCTGGTTATTCTGAGGCTATAAGGTTATGGGAGAGGTTACAGTGATGAATGCAGGAGTTCCCTTTTATTCAGGATGCAAAAGATTTTTCGATGAACTGGAATAGAACATCACCATATAAAGAAGCATTCAATTGAGCTGAATTTGGGGATATGTGGTGGGCATCCTCTAACTGGCTCTCAGTGGTCCCGGTCCCTGATGTGACTCCTTTGTGGAACCCTCTCTCATGGAGTGTGGGCTGGACCTAGTGACTCATTTCTCAACAACAGGACACAACAGAAGTGAGGGGATGTCACTTTGGAGATTAGGTTATAAAGAGACTGGCTTCTGGCTCAGGTGTGTGTGTTCTCTCTCTCTCTCTCGCTGGCTCTGACAGGAGCTGGCTGTCCTGTTGGGAGTGGCCCTCACACGTGGAGTGGCCCACATGGTGAGGAACTCATGTCTGGGCCCTGAGGCTCCCAGCCACGGGTGTGAGTTCAGCCAGTCCTGGGACACCTGCAGCTCTGCCCAACATAAGAGGCACCCTGGTAGGCATGTACAGATTCACAGACACCGAGAGAGTCAGTGTTTATTGTTCAGGGATAATTTGTTATACAGTAGTAGACAATATGGGATGGTTAACATGGAATATCACAAAAACTCATTACGTTAAAATATGCCCGATTTCATGGAGAGCTTGATGGAGTAATCAAAGGCCAAGGGGTCCTGGCCAGAGAAGCAGGAGGTAGGTTACCTCTCCTGATTACTTAACCTCTCTCTCTTTCAACCAAATCCTGTCCTAGTGACTTTGAAAAATATTTTTATTTTTAAAATACATGTGCATAGTTTAAAAGAAACATGCACTAGAAAAATACCATTAATAAAGATTCACTCCCACTTTTGTCCCCCAGTCCCTCATCTTGGGAGGAAATTTCTTAATACATGACCAATTTCATGATCATTCTTTCAGAAGTTTTGTCCCCCACCCCAAATACCAGCATATGATATCTGAGGATATCCTTGTTTTTAATACAAGGGTAACAAAATATACCCTGTTCTGCATCTTGCAAAATAAATCTTGGAGATAATCCTGTATCAGGAATTGTAGAAAATTCTTTTTCTTTTGAATGTCTGTGGGGTTTGTCATGGGACAATTTGCTAACTAGTCCCCTAAACAATGGTGTACTTACGAACGTGTGAGTATATCTGGGGAATAAATTCTTGGAATTTTCTTTAGGCTATTAACCATCCTACTCTCTCTCATTAAACAAACAAACAAACAGAATCCTCCTCTCTACCTCCTACCCTCACTCTCCCCTCTGTGGACATTTCAGTTTCCTCCTCCCTCTCCCAGCCAAACCTGTCAATGGAATGGTCTCCCTTGGCTGTCTTCTCACTCTGGCTCCCCAACCACCCCACTGTGGCTCCTGGCCAGTGAACCCACTGAAAGAGTTCCCTCTGAGGTCACCCAGCTGCCATGTGGCTAAATCCAAGGGTGTTTTTCCCGTCTTCACCTACTGCGTTCACAGCTGTACTGGACATCTTGCCACTAACTCCTTTCTGACATGGCTGCCCGTGACTATGACATGATCCCTCACCTGGCCCTCCAGTCCTCCCACCTCTCCAGCCTTGTGCCCATTCTTTTCTGGAAACAATCCTCAAGGGTCAACTCCAGGCCCTTTCCTCTTTTACTTAGATCAACCCACCTGCCAGAACACTCTGAGATAACAGGAATGTTTTATAAGCACTTAAGATGTGGTTAGTGCAACTGAAGTGCTGAATTTTTAATTTGACTTAATGTGAACGAATTTAAATATAAAGAGCAACAGGTGGCTGGCAGTTACCGTGGATAGCGCTCTCCTTTCGAGAGATGGCACAAAGCCAGCAGCAGCCACCACCTGTGTGCAGAGCATACACTCATCCCTACTCCCAGTCCAGGTTTCCTTCCCAGCTCACAGAACACTCACAAAACCAATGCCCACCTGACATCTTCCTTTGGATGTCACTAAACTGACAATGCTAAATTCAAGGTCATTTCCTGAAGCCAGGCTGTCTTCCCACCTAGTGAATCGCACAGCTTTAGAGCCTTGGAAAAGCAGGTGTGGTTGACTTTACTTTCCAGACTATTCCTAATTGGTCTGCCTCTACATCTTCGTCACTGTCTTATGAATCCATCATGGAACTGGTGCAGCGGCCTCACTACTGGTCTATCGTATGCCCTCTGCTTCCCCCATCGTGTGAGGACACAGCACCCTTGAGTAAGAGAGACACCACTCTCAGCACAGTACAGCTGGAGCACACTAGTCATCCAGCGAAAAGTCATGGATGCCACGTACCATGCAGATGTCAGGGATCCTCCCAGCCCTCGAAGTCGAGCTTGGGTCCAGCTTCAAGATGAGCAGAGCTGAGGCCTGGTAAGTGCTGGGAGTTAGGTCGGGAAACAATGCAGCAGTGGTCCATTTTACTTGCAGCCCGGGGGACTGGGATCAGGAAAGGCTGGAGAAGCAAGCACTTGACCAAGAGTCATCGAGGGATGGGATCTGCTCAGCAGTCCCTCAAAGGGGCTTTCTGAGCGGGGAGGGTGTGACACCAAAGGATGAAAGTGGAAAAAAAAAAAAAAAAAAAAAAAAAAAAAATCCAGAGACCGAGATTGGGCAGGAGAGGTAGCTCGGGAAGCCTTGGGGTCATGCCCCTTTGTTCTGGACATTATTCCTGCAGCCTCTGGTTACATAAGCTGGTCTGGCAGCCGAGCCTTTAGCTCATTGGAACTTGCAGCCAAGGAGACGGGCCAGTTTTTTCCATGTGCGCTTCATTTGGTCAGATTTTTTTTTTTGCCTGTAATTTTGTGATTTTTTTTTTTAAATAGAATGCAAGACCTTCAGTTTATCCTGATTAAATTTTAACCTGTCCTTTCTGACCTTCATCATTGAAACCTACCATGATCTTTCTGAATGCCTTCATTCAGCACATTCCATTGCCTTTTCACCATCTCTCACTGTGTGCATTTAAAAAAAATTTTTTTTAAGATTTTATTTATCTGACAGATCAGTAGTGGGCAGAGAGGCAGGCAGAGACAGAGAGGGGGGGAAGCAGGCTCCCTCCTGAGCAGGGAGCCCAATTCGGGGCCTGATCCCAAGGACTCTGGGATCATGACCTGAGCCGAAGGCAGAGGCTTTAACCCACTGAGCCACCCAGGCGCCCCGCATTTTTTTTTTTGACACTTAGAGCTTACTGCAAACTTTAGTCAGGCAGAACAAGATCTATTCCCTTCGACTGTTATGTAGTACCTTTACTCCCTGCTTGGTCTCTACCTCTTCCCTACTCTAAAACCCTATCGTTCACTAGGGAAGTCAGCAATGCCAGGTACTATTTCTTAGTCTTCCCAATAGTTAGAGAATGAACTAGTAAGTCTCCTGGGGGACTTTTGGGCAAGGTTTTCCTTCCTAATATAAAAAGACTCTGACAAGAAGCCTCCCTTGCCTTTGGACAAGAGTGTGTGAAGATATGATGCTGGAGCTATGGTATCCACCTTGTGACCATGATGAAAGCCAACATACTGATGATGGCTGGATGGGAAGACAGCCAAAGCCTACCTAGTTCCATAATGCCATTACCGGGCTGTTCCCTCAACCTTGGGAGAGGCCCACTTATGGATTTATTGTTATATTACACCTCAGGTTCACTTAATAACTTCTGTTTTTTTATTATTATTATTATTAGTTTCAGAAGCAGAATTTAGTGGTTCATCAGTTGCATATAACACCCAGTGCTCATTACATTACGTGCACTCCTTAATGCCCAACACCCAGTTACTCCATTCCCCTCCCCATCTACCTCCCCCAAGCAGCCCTCAGTTTGTTTCCTGGAGTTCAGCATCTCTTATGGTTTGCCTCCCTCTCAATTTTAATCCTATCTTATTTTTTCCTTCCCTTATGTTTGTCTATTTTGTTTCTTAAATTCTACATATGAGAGAAATCATATGGTATTTGTTTTACTCTGACTGAATTATCTCACTTAGCATAATATCCTCTGGTTCCATCCACGTCATTGCAAATGGTGAGCTTTCATTCTTTTTGATGGCTGAAAAATATTCCATTGTAGATATATACCACATGTTCTTTATTCATTCATCTGTTGATGGACATCTGGGCTCTTTCCATAGTTTGGCTATTGCGGAAATTGCTGCTATAAACATTGGGGTGCAGGTGTCCCTTTGGATCACTACATTTGTATCTTTGGGGCAAATACCCAGTAGTGTAATTGCTGAGTCACAGAATAGCTCTATTTCCAAGTTTTTGAGGAACTTTCATACTGTTTCCCAGAGTAGCTGCACCAATTTGCACTCCCACCAACAGTGTAAGAGGGTTCCCCTTGTTCTGCATCCTCACCAACATCTGTTTTTTCCTGAGTTGTTACTTTTAGCCATTCTGACTGGTGTGAGACTGTATCTCATTGTGGTTTTGATCCTTATTTCTTTGATGCTGAGTGATGTTCAGCATTTTTTCATGTGTCTGTTGGCCATTTGTATGTCTTCTTTGGAGACATGTCTGTTCATATCTTCAGCACATTTCTTGACTAGATTTTTGGTTTTTGGATATTGAGTTTGATATATAGATTATAGATTCTGGATACTAGCCTTTATCTGATAAGACATTTGCAAATATTTTCTTCAATTCTGTCAGTTGCCTTTTAGTTTTGTTGACTGTTTTCTTAGCTGTGTAAAAGCTTTTTATCTTGATGAAGTCCTAATGGTTCATTTTTGCCTTTGCTTCCCTTGCCTTTGGAGATGTCTAATAAGAAGTTGCTGTGGCTGAGGCTGAAGAGGTTGCTGCCTGTGTTCTCCTCCAGGATTTTGATGGATTCCTGTCTCAGTATTTAGGCCTTTCATCCATTTTGAGTTTATTTTTTATTTTGTGTGTGGTATAAGAAATTGGTCCAGTTTCATTCTTCTGCATGTGGCTATACAATTTTCCCAATACCATTCATTGAAGAGACTGTCCTTCTTTCTATTGAATATTCTTGTCCTTGATTTCTCTTTCTTCTGCTTCATTTTTCATGTTTAGAAATGCAACTGACTTCTGTGCATTGATTTTGTATCCCGCAACTTTGCTAAATTCCTGTTAACAGTTCTGGCAATTTTTTGGTGGAATCCATTGCGTTTTTCTAGAGTATTATGTTGTCTGTGAAGAGTTAAAAGTTTGACTACTTCTTTGCTGCTTTGAATGGCTTTTATTTCTTTTTGTTATCTGATTACTGAGGCCAAGACTTCCAGTACTATGTTGAATTACAGTGGTGATAGTGGACATCTCTGCCATTTTCCTGACCTTAGGGGAAAAGCTCTCCGTTTTTCCCCATTGAGGATGATATTTGCTGTGAGTCTTTCATATATGGCTTTTATGAACTAGGGTATGTTCCTTCTATCCCTACACTACAGAGAGTCTTAATCAAGAAAAGATGCTGTATTTTGTCAAATGCTTTTTCTGCATCTATTGAGAGGATCATATGGTTCTTGTCCTTTTTTTTTTTATTAATGTATTTGTATGACATCGATTGATTTGTGGATGTTGAACCACCCTTGCAGCCCGGGAATAAATCCCACTTGCTCATACTGAATAATCCTTTCACTCTAATGTTGGATCCTATTGGCTAGTATCTTGGTGAGAATTTGGCATCTATGTTCATCATTAGGGATATTAGTCTGTAATTCTCCTTTTTGGTGGGGTCTTTGTCTGGTTTGGGAATCAAGGTAATGCTGGCCTCATAGGAAGAGTTTGGAAGTTTTCCTTCCATTTCTATTTTTTGAAACAGCTTCAGAAGAATAGGTATTAGTTCTTCTTTCAGTGTTTGGTAGAATTCCCCTCGGAAGCCATTTGGCCCTGGACTCTCGTTTGTTAGGAGACTTAATTTTCTTGCTGGTTATGTGTCTGTTCAGGTTTCCTATTTCTTCCCATTTCAGTTTTGGTAGTTTATGTTTCTAGGAATGCATCCTTTCTTCCAGATTGCCTAATTTGCTGGCTTATAGCTGCTCGTAATATATTCTTATAATTGTTTATATTTCTTCAGTATTGGTTGTGATCTCTCCTCTTTCATTCATGATTTTATTAATTTGGGTCTATTCTTTTCTTTTTAGTAAGCCTGACCAGGGGCTTATTGATCTTATTCTTTCAAAGAACCAGCTCCTAGTTTTGTTAATCTCTTCTGTTTTTTTTGTTGTTGTTGTTGTTTCTATTTCATTGCTTTCTGCTCTAATGTTTATTAATTCCTGTCTCCTGTTTGATTTAGGCTTTATTTGCTGTTCTTTCTCCAGGTCCTTTAGATGTAAGGTTGAGCTGTATATTTGAGACCTTTCTTGTTTCTTGAGGAAGGCTTGTATTGCTATATACATCCTCTTAGGACAGGCTTTGCTGCATCCTGAAGGTTCTGAACTGTTGAATTTTTCATTTTCATTTGCTTCTCTGTATTTTTTAGTTCTTCTTTAATTTCCTGATTGACCCATTCATTCTTTAGTAGGACACCCTTCAACCACCATGTGTTTGTGTTCCTTTCAATTTTTTTCTTGTGGTTGACTTCAAGTTTCAAAGCATTGTAGTCTGAAAATATGTATGGTATAATATCAGTCTTTTTGTATAGCTTGAGACCTGATTTGTGACCCAGTATGTGATCTATACTAGACAATGTTCCATGTGCACTCCAGAAGAATATGTATTCTGTTCCTTTGGAATGAAATGTTCTGAATATATCTGTGAAGTCCATCTGGTCCAGTGTGTCATTCAAAGCCCTAATAAATTTTATTCTTTATATGGGAACAACTCAGAAATATCCCAGGCTATGTAAGTCCCTATGTCTCATCATTTTTGTGTTCACCTGTATGTTTCGGGGCACCCTCTCAACTAAATATATTGTAGCTGAGGTTTGTAATTCTATGTAGACTGAAGGCATTACCTGGGCATATGTTTTTATCCCTTAAATTACAAAGTTCTCTTGTTTATACAAGCCAATTTTCTGAGAAATTAGTTCTTCTTGTGAATTTTGAGGTACTTTCTATTGGTTATTATACTCCAGCATTTTAAGCCTCATTTATACACCAAAATCATGTTCTTTGACATTCCATGCAGCTATTTATCTCCCTTTCCTTTCAGTTACAAGTCTTGACCTCCAACATAGACCAACACCTGCTTTCCCTCTCCTGCAGGTGCTCCAACATCAGTAGGGAAGCAACCTGAGTTATCTCCTGTGAGTTGAGCTCCCTGAGACCCCTAACTGTGGCTCCTTCCTCCATGCCTCCTCAGGAAAGCCCTCCTCCATTCCCAGAGCTTTCCCCGTCTCATCCACCCTTTCCACTGGAAGGCAATCAAACTTGATATCTGTCCTCCCACCTCCTCATAAGTCAGCACTATATACAAGCCTAGGGGCAGAGCTGGTAGAGAAGGAACACTCCTAGGGAAGGGAAAAGGTATAAACACTCACAGGATATCATAACTGCTTTTTTCTGTCACACTTCATTTTCAGGAGAATCAGGGAAAGTTTAGGGTGACTGCAAGGGCTGATAAGTGTGGGAAGATTTGCTTTCACATATGTGCCAAAGCATCCTTCTTGCTTGGCAGCGCAGACCTTATGTTTATGTCCTCTGGCCCACCCTCAGGCATTGTGGTCCCTTGTAGTCAGCAACAAGATTCCTCTGACCTATCATTTCTTCTTCTTGTCCTGAGGCCTGGCATGCGGCTTTTCCTTGGGAAGTCCAGATTTATCCTCTATGGGAAAACCTCCTGTTACAAACATATCACCAGTAGCTCTGCATTTTTCTTCTTCCCTTGTGTCAAATTCTTCCACCCTCACCTCTTGACTCTAAAGTCTCTTCAGGATATTTGTTTTTCTGGCTTCCTTCCTGATTTTTTTCCATCTTGCACAGAAATATTTAACTAAAATGTTAGAGCCTAGACTTTTTCTAGCTAGATTTTATAGGAAACAATGAAAAAAAATAACACTTACACTTGCATGTAGTTTTTACATTTGACAGAATCGTGTTTCTTGCTGGCAAAGAAAGCAGGAGGCACCCCTGCATAAGTGGCAAGGCCTGGTTGTCGGGCACCCGGTCACCCTATCCCTAGTTCTCACAGTGCTTCTTGGCACATGCAGTAACTGTCCTGCACAAAGGTTAGGTCACACGCCTACAGCTAATAAGCTTAGGTCTTAGGACACAAACACAGCCATGCCACTTGGTGTCAAACCACTGTTCTTCTTAATTCCCTCGATTTCTGTATTTTCTGGGATTTGAGGAAGGTATAATTGACCCTTAACAATGCAGATTTGAACTGTGCAGGTCAACTTATCCATGGATTTTTTTTTTTTTATAAATACAGTACAGTACTACAAATTTCTTTTCCTTATGATTTGCTACATAACATTTTCTTTTCTATAGCTGACTTACTTATAAGAATACAGTATATAATACATACAACATACAAAATATGTATGAATCGACTGTGTATATGCTCAGTAAGGCTTCTGGTCAACAGCAGACTATTAGTAGTTAAGTTTTGGGCTGGTTGAAAGTTAAGCAAATTTTTTACTGAATGAGAAGGGTCAGTGTCCCTAATCCCCATGTTGCTCAAGGGTCAACTCAGTTTTTAGATTTCAAGAAACTACAGATTTTGCTGGACTTGTTTGCCACTCTGCTTTTGCTCCTCCCTGGTGGGGAAAGGGGTTTGAGCTGGGGGCAAGACACTGGGAGGCTGAACTGTCTGACACAGCATGTTTCCTGCCTACAGAGAGTAACAGTGTTTGAGAGGTCCCCAGAACTGTTTTCTAGCAGATTCTCCTTCTTTTCTTTTAGCTTTCTCATTGTATAAATGACAGATTCAAAAAAGCATGTTTTCAGTTTTGATGACATGCTTATTTATTGATTTGTTCTTTTAGGGGCGGTGCTTCAGAGGCTGTATCTAAGAAATCTTTGGCTAATGCAAGTCACAAAGATTTTATCCTGCTTTTTTCTAGAAGATTTATAATTTTAGGTTTTCTGTTTAGGTTTACAAGCCCTGTTGGTACAAAGCATGGGTCCGTGTTCATTTTTTGTTGTTGTTGTTTTTGCATATGGACATCCAATTGTTCTCACATTATTTGTTGAAAAGACTATCCTTTCTCTAATGCACCATATTTGTGTCTTTGTTAAAAATCGGTAGTATATCCTGGTGTCTTTCTCATACTTTCGGTTTTCTTCAAATACCTGATGCTCTTAGGTAGTTCCTTCACATTTCTGACAGAAGGACTAGGTGATCCTTGCATATGTACTCCACCAAAGACTAGGTGACAAGAATGGGACCCTTCCAGGGCTTTTCTCTCCCTGGATGGGGAGGAGGTACTCTGGGTAGGCTCTGTGTATGCATATACCAATGAGCCTGTTTTTCTTCAGGGTGTGTGTAGGCAGCAGGTAGGAGAACTGCAGGTCTCATTAGGAGCCACATGAGAAAAGCATCTTCCATCCTGGGATACTATGCATTCCTTGTATCCTCTCCGCATGGGTAATGGAGGCCCAGAGTAGCCTAGACATCCCTCACAGTCACAAAGCTCCTCCTGCTCATTTTCTCCTGCTGGGGAGGTGCCGTTCTCTTGACAGAACTGCCTGAAGCCACCCGGTCCTGGTTCCCTTTCTGGCTGGACTGGCCGCCAGCTTGGGGCTCTTCTCACCAGCCAGCACTTGGCTGTGTCTAATGGGGCTGCAACATCTCGGCTCCAGTTCCTGGTCAACCTGTCTTTTCTACTGCCTGTTTTACAGGAATTTCCCAACCTTTTTTGGTTAGCTGATGGTACACTTTCTTGTTTTCCAACCTTTTAAATGGATTTATGCTTTTCTTGTATTTTTCCTTTTGTTTAAATATGGTTTTATGAGGGGAGGAGTCAAGATGGCGGAGAAGTAGGAGGCTGAGACGACATCAGCCAGCAGGAGATCAGCTAGATAGCCTATCAAACCATTCCGAACACCTACAAATCCAACAGGAGATCGAAGAGAAGAAAAACAACAATTCTAGGAACAGAAAATCGACCACTTTCGGAAAGGTAGGACCAGCGGAGAAGTGAATCCAACGCGACGGGAAGATAGACCCCAGGGGGAGGGGCCAGCTCCCGGCAAGCGGCGGAGCACAAAATCAGGACTTTTAAAAGTCGGCTCCACGGAGGGACATCACTCCAGAGGCTAAACTGGGGTGAAGACCTCGTGGGGACAACGTGGACTCAGGTCCCACGGGGTCACAGAAGGATCGGGGGTGTCTGAGTGTCGCAGAGCTCACAGGTATTAGAGCGGGGAAGTCGGCTGCGGAGACAGAGCCGAGATTTCCTAGTGGTCTGTGACAAGGACCGGTGCTCTGTGGCACTGGCCGGTGCTCTGTGCGAGGGGTCCCCACAAGATCCGGGGAGACTCCGACCCGGGAGAGCTCAGGGATCTACAGGCTCCGGAGACTCCAGGTGGGACTCTGCCAGAGACAGAGACGCTTGGTCACAGGCTGGGTGAGCTCGGAGCACTCCCAGAAGCCAGTGAGACGGGACTGCTTAGGCACGATTTTCTCTGAGCGCGGTCTGCGGCGCGCGCGGTCTGCGGGTGCGCGCAGTGTCGGCAGGCCCGCGGTGTCGGCGGCCCGCGGAGTCTGCGGGCCTGCAGTGTCTGCGGGCGCGCGGTGTCTGCGGGCGTGCGGTGTCTGCGGGCGGGCGCTGGCGGGCGCGCGCACGCGCGCACTCTCCGGCGCAAACGCGGGCTAGGGAGACTGGAGGGATTAAACGCTTTTCTCTGAAGGCGCACTGAAGACTGGGGCCCCTAGCTCTCGGCTCCTCTGAACCGGAGATTGGGAGGCCGCCATTGTCATTCCCGTCCTCCGGAACTCTGCAGAAAGCGCGTTCAGGGAACAAAAGCTCCTGAAAGCAAACCTGAGAGGAGTACTTAGCCCGGCCCCTGGTAAGGGCGGTGCAACTCCGCCTGGGGAAAAGACACCTGAGAATCACTACAACAGGCCCCTCCCCCAGAAGATCAAAGAAAGACAGCCAAGACCAAGTTCACTTAACAAGGAGAACAGCAGCGGATTCTTATCTGGACAAAATGACAAGGCGGAAAAACTCACCACAAAAAAAAGACCAGGAGACAGGACCGAAGGCTAGGGACCTAATCAATACAGACATTGGTAATATGTCAGATCTGGAATTCAGGATGACGATTCTCAAGGTTCTAGCCGGGCTCGAAAAAGGTATGGAAGATATTAGAGAAACCCTGTCAGGAGAAATAAAAACCCTTTCTGGAGAAATAAAAGAAATAAAGTCTAATCAAGTTGAAATAAAAAAAGCTATTAATGAGGTGCAATCAAAAATGGAGGCTCTTACTGCTAGGATAAATGAGGCAGAAGACAGAATTAGTGATATAGAAGACTAAATGGCAGGGAATAATGAAGCAGACCAAAAGAGAGACAATCAACTACTGGACCACGAGGGGAGAATTCGAGAGATAAGTGATGCCATAAGACGAAACAACATTAGAATAATTGGGATTCCAGAAGAAGAAGAAAGAGAAATAGGAGCAGAAGGTATACTGGAGAGGATTATTGGAGAGAATTTCCCTAATATAGCAAGGGGAACAAGCATCAAAATCCAGGAGGCGCAGAGAACACCTCTCAAAATCAGTAGGAACCGACCCACACCCCGCCATCTAATAGTAAAATTTACAAGTCTTAGCGACAAAGAGAAAATCCTGAAAGCAGCACGGGACAAGAAGTCTGTAACGTACAATGGTAAAAATATTAGATTGGCAGGAGACTTATCCACAGAGACCTGGCAGGCCAGAAAGAACTGGCATGATATATTCAGAACACTAAATGAGAAAAACATGCAGCCAAGAATACTTTATCCAGCTAGGTTATCATTGAAAATAGAAGGAGAGATTAAAAGCTTCCAGGACAAACAAAAACTGAAAGAGTTTGTAAACACCAAACCAGCTCTACAGGAAATATTGAAAGGGGTCCTCTAAGCAAAGAGAGACCCTAAAAGTATTACCAGAAAGGAACAGAGACATTATACAGTAACAATCACCATACAGGCAATACAATGGCACTAAACTCATATCTCTCAATAGTTACCCTGAATGTAAATGGGCTAAATGCCCCAATCAAAAGACACAGGGTTTCAGAATGGATAAAAAAACAAAACCCATCAATATGCTGCCTACAAGAAACTCATCTTAGACCTGGAGACACCTCCAGATTGAAAGTGAGGGGATGGAAAACAATTTACCATGCTAATGGACATCAGAAGAAAGCTGGGGTGGCAATCCTTATATCAGATCAATTAGATTTTAAGCCAAAGACTATAATAAAAGATGAGGAAGGACACTTCATCATACTCAAAGGGTCTGTCCAACAAGAAGATCTAACAATTTTAAATATCTATGCCCCTAACATGGGAGCAGCCAACTATATAAACCAATTAATAACAAAATAAAAGAAACACATTGACAAGAATACAATAATAGTTGGAGACTTTAAAACACCCCTCACTGAAATGGACAGATCATCCAAGCAAAAGATCAACAAGGAAATAAAGGTCTTAAATGACACACTGGACCAGATGGACATCACAGATATATTCAGAACATTCTACCCCAAAGCAACAGAATACACGTTCTTCTCTAGTGCCCATGGAACATTCTCCAGAATAGATCACATCCTGGGTCATAAATCAGGTCTCAACAGGTATCAAAAGATTGGGATCATTCCCTGCATATTTTCAGACCACAATGCTCTGAAGCTAGAACTCAATCACAAGAGGAAATGTGGAAAGAGCACAAATACATGGAGGCTCAACAGCATCCTTCTAAAAAATGAATGGGTCAACCAGGAAATTAAAGAAGAATTGAAAAAAACCATGGAAACAAATGATAATGAAAACACAACGGTCCAAAATCTGTGGGACACAGAAAAGGCAGTCCTGAGAGGAAAATATATAGCGATACAAGCCTATCTCAAGAAACAGGAAAGGTCTCAAATACACAACCTAACCCTACACCTCAAGGAACTCAAGAGAGAACAACAAAGAAAGCCTAAACCCAGCAGGAGAAGAGAAATAATAAAGATCAAAGCAGAAATCAATGAAATAGAAACCAAAAAAACAATAGAACAAATCAATGAAACTAGGAGCTGGTTCTTTGAAAGAATTAATAAGATTGATAAACCCCTGGCCAGACTTATCCAAAAGAAAAGAGAAAGGACCCAAATAAATAAAATCATGAATGAAAGAGGAGAGATCACAACCAACACCAAAGAAATACAAACAATCATAAGAACATATTATGAACAACTCTATGCCAACAAATTCGACAATCTGGAAGAAATGGATGCTTTCCTAGAGACATATAAACTGCCAAAACTGAACCAGGAAGAAATAGAAAACCTGAATAGGCCCATAACCAGTAAGGAGATTGAAACAGTCATCAAAAATCTCCCAACAAACAAAAGCCCAGGGCCAGATGGCTTCCCAGGGGAATTCTACCACACATTTAAAGAAGAATTAATTCCTATTCTCCTGAAACTGTTCCAAAAAATAGAAATGGAAGGAAAACTTCCAAACTCATTTTATGAGGCCAGCATCACCTTGATCCCCAAACCAGACAAGGATCCCATCAAAAAAGAGAATTACAGACCAATATCCTTGATGAACATAGATGCGAAAATTCTCACCAAAATACTAGCCAATAGGATCCAACAGTACATTAAAAGGATTATTCACCACGACCAAGTGGGATTTATTCCAGGGCAGCAGGGTTGGTTCAACATCCGCAAATCAATCAATGTGATACAGTACATTAACAAAAGAAAGAACAAGAACCATATGATACTCTCAATAGATGCTGAAAAAGCATTTGATAAAGTGCAACATCCCTTCCTAATCAAAACTCTTCAAAGTGTAGGGATAGAAGGCACATACCTCAATATTATCAAAGCCATCTATGAAAAACCCACTGCAAGTATCATTCTCAATGGAGAAAAACTGAGAGCTTTTCCGCTAAGGTCAGGAACACGGCAGGGATGTTATCCGTTATCACCACTGCTATTCAACATAGTACTAGAAGTCCTAGCCTCAGCAATCAGACAACAAAAAGAAATTAAAGGCATCCAAATCGGCAAAGAAGAAGTCAAACTATCGCTCTTTGCAGATGATATGATACTATATGTGGAAAACCCAAAAGGCTCCACTCCAAAACTGCTAGAGCTTGTACAGGAATTCAGAAAAGTGTCAGGATATAAAATCAATGCACAGAAATTGGTTGCATTTCTTTACACCAACAACAAGACAGAAGAAAGAGAAATTAAGGAGTCAATCCCATTTATAATTACATCCAAAACCATAAGATACCTAGGAATAAACCTAACGAAAGAGGCAAAGAATCTATACTCAGAGAACTATAAAGTACTCATGAAAGAAATTGAGGAAGACACAAAGAAATGGAAAAATGTTCCATGCTCATGGATTGGAAGAATAAATATTGTGAAAATGTCTATGCTACCTAAAGCTATCTACACATTTAATGCAATGCCTATCAAAATCCCATCCAATTTTTTCAAAGAAATGGAACAAATAATCCTAAAATTTATATGGAACCAGAAAAGACCTCGAATAGCCAAAGGAATATTGAAAAAGAAAACCAAAGTTGATGGCATCACAATTCCCGACTTCAAGCTCTACTACAAAGCTGTCATCATTAAGACAGTATGGTACTGGCACAAAAACAGATGCATAGATCAATGGAACAGAATAGAGAGCCCAGAAATAGACCCTCAACTCTATGGTCAACTTATCTTCGACAAAGCAGGAAAGAACATCCAATGGAAAAAAGATAGCCTCTTCAACAAATGGTGTTGGGAAAATTGGACAGCCGCATGCAGAAAAATGAAATTGGACCATTTCCTTACACCACACACGAAAATAGACTCAAAATGGATGAAGGATCTCAACGTGAGAAAGGAATCCATCAAAATCCTTGAGGAGAACACAGGCAGCAACCTCTTCGACCTCAGCCGCAGCAACTTCTTCCTAGGAACAACGCCAAAGGCAAGGGAAGCAAGGGAAAAAATGAACTATTGGGACTTCATCAAGATCAAAAGCTTTTGCACAGCAAAGGAAACAGTCAACAAAACCAAAAGACAACTGACAGAGTGGGAAAAGATATTTGCAAACGACATATCAGATAAAGGGCTAGTATCTAAAATCTACAAAGAGCTTAGCAAACTCAACACCCAAAGAACAAATAATCCAATCAAGAAATGGGCAGAGGACATGAACAGACATTTCTGCAAAGAAGACATCCAGATGGCCAACAGACACATGAAAAAGTGCTCCACATCACTGGGCATCAGGGAAATACAAATCAAAACCACAATGAGATACCACCTCACACCAGTCAGAATGGCTAAAATGAACAAGTCAGGAAATGACAGATGCTGGCGAGGATGTGGAGAAAGGGGAACCCTCCTACACTGTTGGTGGGAATGCAAGCTGGTGCAACCACTCTGGAAAACAGCATGGAGGTTCCTCAAAAAGTTGAAAATAGAGCTACCTTATGACCCAGCAATTGCACTACTGGGTATCTATCCTAAAGATACAAACGTAGTGATCCAAAGGGGCACGTGTACCCGCATGTTTATAGCAGCAATGTCCACAATAGCCAAGTTATGGAAAGAACCTAGATGTCCATCAACAGATGAATGGATAAAGAAGATGTGGTATATATATACGATGGAATACTATGCAGCCATCAAAAGAAATGAAATCTTACCATTTGCGACGACATGGATGGAACTAGAGGCTCTTATGCTTAGCGAAATAAGTCAACTGGAGAAAGACAACTACCACATGATCTCCCTGATATGAGGAAGTGGAGATGCAACGGGGGTGGGAGTTAAGGCGGTAGGAAAAGTAAAAATGAAAGAAGATGGGATCGGGAGGGAGAAAAACCAAAAGAGACACTTAATGTCATAAAACAAACTGAGGGGGGTGGGGGGAAGAGGGGTTGGGTGAGGGTGGTGGGGTTACATCGTATGTTTAAATAAAGCTTAAATAAAGTAAAAAAAAATATGGTTTTATGAGAAGGCAGAAAGAAATGGGAAGTCCTTTTAGATGGTAGTGTTAGGGAATATATGGATTCACTTTCCCACAGAATATCTGCTAGGTCATAAACAGAGACACAACGCAGAACTGGAGCAATCTCCAGGCCAAGTAGAGCTACTACATATAGAAAGCTGGCTGGCTGGCTGTGATCTCATCCCCCATGTCTTTAAAAAGCTCTTCTGGCCATGGAAGACTATGGCTCTGTGTAAGGGAGATGAGGGGCAGGGGCAAGGCTCTGCAAAGAGCAGGGATGCAGGGAAGCACAGGTTCAGTAGGACATACTTTGTCAAGAATCAAGCCCACAGCCATCACAACAAGGCCTTTTTCTGTTTTCCTTAATCGTCTTTCACAGGCTTGGGTCTGTCTCTATCTGGTTTTTTTTTTTTTGGAAGAAAAGTATACATGTGTATGTAGTCTCCTATCTAGTCAGTAATTAGGAGCATTAGCATTTTCTTTTCAGGATTTTTTTTATTTATTTGAGGGAGAGAGAGTGAGCACGACCAGGGATGGGGGGAGAGCAGAGGGAGAGGAGCAGACTCCCCACTGTGCAGCGGAGGTAGGGCTGGAACCTGAGGTGGAGCTCCATCCCAGAACCCTGAGATCAAGACCTGAGCTGAAGGCAGATGCTCAACCAACTAAACCACCCAGATGCCCCTGGAGCACTAAGTTTTAAAACAACTATATTGAGTGGGTTTTTGTTTTTTGGGTTTTTTTGGTGGTGGTGGTGGAGATCCTTAACAGTATCAATAATCGGGTGCCGGGGTGGCTCAGTTGGTTAAGCAACTGCCTTTGGCTCAGGTCATGATCCCAGAGTTCTGGGATCGAGTCCCTCATCTGGTTCCCAGCTCTACCGGGAGTCTGCATCTCCCTCTGATCTTCTTTCCTCTCATGTTCTCTCTCACTGCCTCTCTCTCAAATAAATAAATAAAATCTTTAAAAAAAGTATCAATAATCTTGGCCCCACAAACTCCTTGTTTTAGTTTCTGTAGTATTTTATGCTAAGACAGGCTGGCCACAGCATTTACAAAGGAACCAGCACTATCAAACACTCTCCATCATATAATCATTCTTGATCTGAAGGAGAACAAAGCTTCATCTTAAAAAAAAAAAACCAAAATAAAATACTCCAAAATTTCATGTTTCCTTCTTGGCTCAAGTCTTGTTATGAAACGACTCTGGGTTTGGTAATGTAATACATTACATTTACATTACATTACATTTTAAAAAGGCAGGGAAAAGCAAACACAAAATAAGCCTGCTATAATGGACTTAAAGACTTGCCTCTTGGCCAACAGGCCTTTGCTTATGCTGTTAGACTCTCTTGTTAATTTTGATCTGGCTGTTTACACACATTTTTAAATTTGTTCAGTCATTTCACAGACCAGTAGTTTCATGGTTCAATTTGTCTCAGGCAAAATGAAGCATCACAAAAAAGATATATACATACATATATATTTTCAGGTTGGAGAAATTAATGAATTGAAATTGGAATAATTCTACATGATTTCTTTATTTGTTCTAATTGTTTTATTTGTTCTAATTACAGAATACAGTCCTTCCCATAGATGTAAGAACGTTCAGTAATAGCACAATAGATAAAAATACAAATATATCCCCATATTTCTTAACCTTCCCCTTTCATTCTTTGAAGGGTCCAGAAGCCATCACATTGTGAAATCCAGGTGTAGCTGATGCATAATCTGGGCTGGGGCACTGCTACCTTGCAATTGCAGATTCTAAGAAGGGGTCCCTGTGCCCCAGGGGAAAGCAAGGGCTGTGGGCACAGGTTGGTGTGGGCAAACAGAGCCTGGAATATCTCCCAGCAGGTTTTCCCTCAGCTCAGTGGCTGTAAAACTCAGTATACAAGAGATGGAACCCCAGGCATACCTGCTCAATTCCTGGTTTTCCTTAAAGCAAATGAACACAAACAAAAAAAATCTAATTCTCATAAATCTATAAAATATAAAAGTATTATTCTTCCTATTCAAAATCACAAACTATTGCACAAACACATGGTGTTGGAAAGAATGCTCTAACTGCCCAACCATCCAGTTTCCATAAGAAATGGACGCCTGGGGGCGCCTGGGTGGCTTAGTGGGTTAAAGCCGAAGCCTTCGGCTCGGGTCATGATCTCAGGGTCCTGGGATCAAGTCCCACATTGGGCTCCTTGCTCAGTGGGGAGCCCACTTCTCCCTCTGTCCACCGCTCCCCCTGCTTGTGTTCTCTCTCTCTTGCTCTGTCAAGTAAATAAATAAAATCTTAAAAAAAAAAAAAAGGACATTGCTAATACGACTGATTCCACCTTGACAATCCCTCTGAACCTCATCTTCCACCCTCCTCCCCCAAAAAGGAACACTCCCCTGGATTTGGCACTCATCATTCCCCATGTGGTTCTTCTCCCCTAGATGTGTTACACCTAAATGACACACAGTATTACTCTGTAAGTGTTAAAACTTCCTGTCAGTAACAAGAGCTGTCCACACAGGGCTCCAGGGTGAACTGGCTTCCAGTGTGCTGGGGTGCTGATTCCCTTGGCTCCTGGGCAAGGGCATGCCCTCCTCCTGTGCTCTCTGTCCCACAGCTGCCCTCCACCCCGTGCCCCACCAGCTCCACAGGGCAGGCAGTGCTGAGGAGGGACATATAGTAACATGCCTTCTTGTGAAGCTCATCTAAAAACACACCTCGGTGTCCTCACTGAGGAGAACGAGACAACTGTTGCCTCCAACAGGAAGCAAATGCTCTACAACAAATCAGCAGATTAAACGAGATATATGTTTTGTCTTAAGGCAAGCTGCCGCCTTCCATACCAACCTAGGATTGAATGTGCCTTCTCTGTCCTCCCCCACCAGGTCTGCTAAGCTTCTCCTTCATCCTGCTCAGTTTTCAAGCCAGTTGGTGGCATATATCTTCCTCTACTTGGTGCCCCTGCCCTGAACACTGGGCCTTGCAAACACTGAGTACTCCATGCAGATGGAATCCTGCACCAGGTAGAGACAGTTCTCAAACTGTGCACAGAGGCACCCTTGAGCACTTTAGTGAACTCACAGGGGTGCCATAAGATATTTTGAATTTTGGAGAAAAACACAGTGACACTCAGCATCTATCAGATGTCAGTCAAGATAGGTGCATAGTCTAATATCAGTGGGATGAGCCTTACTAAGGGGGGTGATTTTGACTAGGGAAGCAGAAGAAAGGTTGCCTGGGCACCTGGGGAGCTTGGGACTAGGCTGGGCCTGTGTGGGTGTGGCAGCAAGGTGCTGAGGGCAGCACAAGAGGGCTGGGCTGCTCCAGGTGTGTGGGAAAGGGAGCAGCAGATGTGGCCTCTCACCAAACAGGGCTGGAGTGGGCGTGGTGAGGTGCTGATGGACAGGAGTCCCGTATTCCCCCCAGAAGACATGACAAAGTATTTCTTCAGCACTGCACACATCCTGATCTTATTCCAAGCACAAGGTAAGTCGCATAGTGATATTTTAGATTGGCTACACTTTATGACATGGGCTTAGTCAGCTCACCTATAAACTTAGTTACAACTGATCATCCTCTCCCTCTTAGAACATGGGTTCTGCATTCCAAACCATGGGCTTATACAAGGATCTTTCAACTTAATAACTAGTCACTGAGTGCCTGTGGTGGACACCCTAAGGTATGTCCTAGGGTTCACTCCCAAGGATTTCCATATCCTGGTTTCATGCCTTGGACAGTCCCCATTCCTAGAATATGAGTGGGAGCTGGAGCTTGCTTCCAATCAACAGAATATGACAAAGGTAATGGGATGTCACTCCTGTGATAGGTTGCATTATATGAGAAAAGTGAAGATATTTTGCAGATATAATTAATGAGCTGATTTTAAGTTAACCAAAAGAGGGGCACTGGGGTGGCTCAGTTTGTTAAGTGTCTGACTCTTAATTTCAGCTCAGGTCATGATCACAGGGTTGTAAGATTGGGCCCCACGTTGGGTGTGAAGGCTGCTCTCTGCCACCCACGCCCCCCCCACCAAAAAAATCAATAAATCTTAAAAAAAAAAAAGTTAACCAAAAGAGAGATTATCCTGAGTAAGGTGGACTTAATAATAAATTGAGAGTCTTTTAAAAAAGGGAATAAGCTGTCTCTGAGGGTAGAGACTGAAGCAGAGAGACTCTTCACTGCTGACTCTGAGGAAGTAGGCTGCCATATTGTGGAG
This sequence comes from Taxidea taxus jeffersonii, assembly GCA_003697995.1. Taxonomy (NCBI): domain Eukaryota; kingdom Metazoa; phylum Chordata; class Mammalia; order Carnivora; family Mustelidae; genus Taxidea; species Taxidea taxus. The sequence goes on along the minus strand of RCUC01001988.1, from coordinate 34,806 downwards.
GCCTATAGAAAGGAACATGGGAAGGAACCGTGGGGGCTGTCAGGAGCAAAGAGCGGACACTAGCACACAACTAGCAAGAAAATGGGAACTTCACAGTCTTACTATCATGGGAGATGCATTTTTTAAAAATTTTATTCTTATTTAAACATATAATGTAACCCCACCCCCCTCTCCCAACTCCCCCTCCCCCCACCCCCCTCAGTTTGTTTTATGACATTAAGAGTCTCTTTTGGTTTGTCTCCCTCCCGATCCCATCTTGTTTCATTTTTTCTTTTCCTACCCCCTTAACCCCCACCCCTGTTGCATCTCCACTTCCTCATATCAGGGAGATCAGATGATAAGTTGTCTTTCTCCGATTGACTTATTTCCCTAAGCATAAGAGCCTCTAGTTCCATCCATGTCGTCGCAAATGGCAAGGTTTCATTTCTTTTGATGGCTGCATAGTATTCCATTGTATATATATACCACCTCTTCTTTATCCATTCATCTGTTGATGGACACCTAGGTTCTTTCCGTAACTTGGCTATTATGGACATTGCTGCTATAAACATTCGGGTGCACATGCCCCTTCGGATCACTACATTTGTATCTTTAGGGTAAATACCCAGTAGTGCAATTACTGGGTCATAAGGTAGCTCTATTTTCAACTTTTTGAGGAACCTCCATGCTGTTTTCCAGAGTGGTTGCACCAGCTTGCATTCCCACCAACAGTGTAGGAGGGTTCCCCTTTCTCCACATCCTCGCCAGCATATGTCATTTCCTGACTTGTTCATTTTAGCCATTCTGACTGGTGTGAGGTGGTATCTCATTGTGGTTTTGATTTGTATTTCCCTGATGCCCAGTGATGTGGAGCACTTTTTCATGTGTCTGTTGGCCATCTGGATGTCTTCTTTGCAGAAATGTCTGTTCATGTCCTCTGCCCATTTCTTGATTGGATTATTTGTTCTTTGGGTGTCAAGTTTGCTAAGCTCTTTGTAGATTTTAGATACTAGCCCTTTATCTGATATGTCATTTGCAAATATCTTCTCCATGGGAGATGCATTTGCTAACAACTGCAGAGAGCCTAAAGATCCTTTTCCAGTTGAGCCTCTGATGTCAAAAAGCCCTGCCCAAGTTTTTTTTTTAACATTTTTTTTTAAAGATTTTATTTATTTATTTAATAGACAGCAGAAGTAGGCAGAGAGGCAGGCAGAGAGAGAGGAGGAAGCTGGCTCCCCGCCGAGCAGAGAGCCCGATGTGGGGCTCGATCCTAGGACCCTGGGATCACGACCTGAGCCGAAGGCAGAGGCTTTAACCCACTGAGCCACCCAGGCGCCCCCCCACTGCCCAAGTTTTTTGACTGCAGCTGCTGAGACCTTGCAGAGAGGACTGAGTTAAGCTGTGCCCATGGAAACTGTGAAATACTAAATGTATTGTTTTAGGCTACTGAGTTTTTGGTTTTTTCTTACAGAGCAATAGAAAACTAACACAGTGCCCAAGGTAGAACTACTTATACCACATTGTCGATGCACTAAGCAGAAATGATCTCCAAACATTTTATAGTTTTAAATAAATGATGATTTTTGAAAATTTATTTATTTATTTGAGAGGGAGAGAGAGAGAGAGAGACAGCACGAGTGGTGGGTAAGGGGCAGAGGCAGAGGGAGAGGCAGACTCCCCTCTGAGCAGGGAGCCTGATGCAGAACTCGATCCCAGGACCCTAGGATCATGACCTGAGCTGAAGGCAGATGCTCACCTGACTGAGCACCCAGGCACCCCAAATAAATAAAGATTTAAAAAAATGTTTTAAATCTATGCTACAATTTTCATCCGCACATGGATCTAACCCGTCCTTTTAATTTTAAGCTGTGTTGCTTGGCTCTTCTGGCAAACTGATTCTGGTTTTTCAGGATTTTGATGGCTCTAATTTTTAAGAAACTTAATCCTTTGGTGAACTCTAAACACTTTAATTCTACACAATCCCACCTGGAGGAGTCCTGGGGGTAAACAGGGTATTGTACCTGTGGACTTGTAGAGTAGTGTGCAGGGAGGAGGCCAGGAGGCCACTCTGACCCAGGATGTGGCCCAGGGATGGTCACTTTGACCCAGTGACCCTTTATCAACCCACTGTGTTGTAACTTCATGAAGATTCAAAGCTTTCTGTTAATTTATGAGAAACGGACAAATTATTCCTTAACACGTTTTAATCTGTAGATTTTTTCCAAAGAACTAGAATTTCAATCTAGAATGTATACTTATTACCTAATTATTGACAAATTTATCTAATATTGTTAGATTATCATCAGCTATTTCGTCAAAGGTAATTACCTACTTCTTTGGGCCTGAAGAGGAAAACAATTTTGCTCTAATTTCCGCTAAGTAGTACAGTAGTTAGGGTGCGCCTGGGTGAGGGATGACGTGGGGTTCCTGCACCCTGGGGGCTGGTGTGGCCTCCTCTGTGGTGTCTGGAGCAGGCTGCAAATGGTCCATGCTGAGTCGGAGTCGTCACTGCTCAGAAACACGATGAAACACCCAAAGCAGATAATGTGCGTATGCTTTCACTAGCTACATTCAACTCATTTTCAAAACTTTGGGGTATTGGGTTAAAACTGATTGTGACCACATTTTTAAATGTTGTGAGCCAATGCTGAAATCTTAGAGACAGAAAAGGAGCCATCATCACCTGTTTGTTGCTAATTTGGAAACAACAGTCACATTGTAATGCTGTTAAGTTATTAGCACCTGGAGAGCTCTCTTGTACACGCATCATGGCTGATGGGAACATGGGTTACTTATAACACTGAGGGGCTCATGTGATGAATCTCGTGGCACCCAATTCATGACAGTCAAAATGTGCAGAATGCACTCTGAAGTCAGTGCTCTTAGTCTTTCCCCAAAGCCAACTGCTTCTTTATCTCCCCAGTGACTTGCAGAGCTGTACTGTGTCCTCTTAGAAAGGTAAAATTAACAACTCTAAAGCAAAAAAGATGAACACTAAATTCCATTTACAACATTCCAAATTCACCTGTCTTGGGGAGTACTAGCATTTTAAAGGATGATGCCATCGGATCTCATGACTGTCATTTGAACACTAGGGGAGTAGCCTAGCGGGCTGCCCCACCCCACAGTGTGCACACGAGTCTCCCTGGAAGAGCTGCCCTAGGGCAACGGAGGGGTCTCCGGGGTGGCCTGGTCCAGGTCCTCAAGTTTAGCCAGGAGGGCCCTGAAGCAAGGCCAGGCTTACATGGCTTCTCTGTGCTAGAGGACAGACCGGAACCCATGCCTCGGACTCATAAATCCTAGGATGTTGCATAAGGTCCCTTGACCTCAAGGAGACTGCCCGATTAACTGCAGGTATTCTAACCTCAAAGAGAATATTTTTCTCCCTGTGCTTCTTGGATGCCCTGGGACAGAGCCTGTCCCTGAGGATCCTGTTATGTGGAGGCTGCTGCCTCGAACAGCAATGCATCCCACCTTCTCTGGGAACACACACACACACACACACACACAAAGATGGAATCGCCATTCAATGGGTGCAAAGTCGCTTTTCCATGCATATCTGCCACAAGCTAGACACAGAAGGAAACAGAAGCCACATGCTGGCTGTGGCTATTCCAGGACACAGATAAGTAAACCATGACCACAGGTAGCAAAAAGGAGGGCCTCACTGTGGTGGTGACCCAGGAGGCTTAAGAGAGGACAGGAGCATTTCCAGGAAGATAAGCTGGACAGAAAGAAGGGAGCCAGCAGAATGAGAAGAGTGTGCAGAGGCAAAACTACCTGGAGTGACCCAGGAACCTGGTCATTTCCATGTGGTCAGAGATTGGATCTGGCCAGGGGGATGAGGCTGGAAACAGCCATGGGGGGGTGGGCCGGGGTTTCTCTGGAATGTGGAGAGGCTAAGGGATTTTGAGCAGAAGCATACCATAGAGTTTTTAATTTAATTTAATTAATTTGTCAAGAGAGAGAAAGAGCGAGCGAGTGCATAAGCAGGGTGAGCAGCAGGCAGAGGGAGAGGCAGGGAGCTGAGCAGGGAGCTCAGCCACAGGACTCAATTCCAGGACATGGAGATCATAACCTGAGCGGAAGGCAGACACCTGACTGGCTGAGCCATCCAGGCATCCCCCCACAGAGTTACATTTGGAATTGGGAGAGCAAGTTGTGGTAGCAAAAGGGCAAGTTGATGGGACAGAAAGACCGGTGGCAGTCAGAGGCTGTAGGAGCCGTCCTGGAAGAGAGGGTGAGAGCCCTTTAACTGGTTCCTTGATATATTCCTGACTAAAGGAAAAGTTTCACTCCACAAGGACTGATACCATTGAAAAGGACAAGTCAGGGACCTGAATTCCTAACCCCAGCAAGGGAAACCTAAAAACACAGCTTGTTACCTTAATGACTGTTTCTTGGTCATACAGAATTCTCAGATGATGTAAAAGAAACACTTAGTGTTTCTTAGTTCATCTAAACACTGATTTATTAACATAGTTCATCTATTAATTATATCTTAGAGGCTTAAGCTCTATTATTATACTCCAGAAAATGATAATTTCTGTGCTTTTTAAAGTACCAAATGAAAATAGAGACATAAGGGAAACCAGCAGGATATACTGTGATTTTGAAAATGGGTTTGATTTTCAACTTAGTGCTTGCTCCTTTGAGGAATTCAAAGGTATAATTTAAGAGTCTGGCAACTGAAGAATTATAATCAGCACTTAAAATTTCACCAAATATATATCACTTCCAAATCTGCTCCTTCCATACCGCCCTGTGCTCTATTTACACCCCTGTTTAGGACACACAGAAGGCGCATGAAATGTCTGCTGAGTGAGGGCGTGAACGGCGTGACCTGCAGGGGGCACCACGGCAGGAGGCCAGGACTGGGTCACTCCCCTCATGGCTTTTCACCTTTACATTTTGGCTGAGGAGTCTAGATACTGAGATCAGTGTAATAGCTTTGTAGCTCTAGATACTTTCTGACGAGTTATAGTGTCTGTCCACTAATTTTCTCTTGCTTTCGAGCTGCCTTCACTGTGCACTATTCAACAGTACTGGGTGATCCGAAGCCTACATCACCACCACCGCCCCACCCACGGAAAAGGAATAGAAATGAAGGAGCCTGTGGAGCCACAGCCTTTGGGGAGGAAAGGGAGTACATACTATTCTTACTTCCTCTATAGCCGAGCGTCTGTATCTTTCAAAATCATCTTTCCCAAATATAAAATGCAGTTTTCATTACTTATCACTAATTAGCCCAGGGAACTGGAGTGAATTTTACCAGTTAATTTTAATATACAATAAGAGTCATTACAACAACAAAAAACATTCAAAAGCATGCGCATATTACGTTACTCAACTGTGAGTAAGTAAGATAAAAAGCAGCTAACCCGTCTAATTTGTATTTCACACTTGGGGTTAATGTGTTAACAAAATACTGGATTAAAAAGAAACAGTATAAAGGCTGACTGTCTCTCAAATGTTTCAAGGGGAGTTTATTTTTTATAATACATTTGAATAATATTCTCTTTTTCCAGCATATTATTCCTGAAGATCCATCCTTTAAAAGGGAAACTAGAAGAAGGAAGAGAGTGATTTGATTCCTTCATTTGTGTTAAATGAGAAGCTGGGATTGTTTCTACCATGCTAATGGCTTTGAAAATGAACAATAAAATGTATTACGTTACATGAAATTACCTAGCTTTCTCCTCCCTCACAAGATCTACCATATTTAACAGAAGCTGAAAGAAAGGTAAAACAAGGGAATAGGAATGTTACACAAGTTGTTTTTAACTGTAGTTTACTAAGAAATTGTTGTAAAACAACTTTTCCTCTAAGTAATTTCAAACATATCCTATTACTGTCATTTAAAAAATGTAGTTAAAAAATATTAAACTCTTCTTGCTGGGCTCATATCTGATTATGCAGCAAGAGTATTCAGATTCCATTACCTAGATTGTAATAGAACCTCTTATGACTACAGTATCGTGAGTCTTCCTCTATTTATATTTTCTTGAGAAAGGAAAGAAAGAAAGAAAGACAGACGTTCCAAGCCTGCAGCATAGTAAACTACTTTGATGTGCTCTTGGAACCATAAGAAAACAATGATGTGCCTTTTCAAGCAGTGTGCCATTTATATACCTGGCAAGAAGGTAATGCTACCAAACCCATTCTGTCCCACTTACCTCATCTAGCTGAACACTCAGAAAATCCATGACTGCCTACTGCATTTAGTTGCATGAGAAAATATACTCTGAATACAGCGGTGCCATATTTGTGAAAAAGAGGCTTTCTGTGAACATTTCCATGTGGAGGCCATGACTCCAAGTGGTCTGAAAAATAACTCTTCTTGGATGACTCTCAAATATACGATGCTATTCTGGTAACATGGCAAACAGATGCTAACACCTTTCTCACTGATATACCTGCACAAAAAGTTCCAGACCATGAGCATGATGAGATCCCTCAGCTGGTGTGTGCACTGAAACCAAATTATGACCTCAACGATTATGTCTACAGCCTTAGGCAACAGGTGTTTAAGTTCTCTGATCCGATGAAAGGTAGTGACACTGTGAGGAGGTGGCTTTAGAACCCTGACGGTAGGACTAAAATGTTAATCCCACTTCACTGCCATCTACATCAACAAGCAGAGAGAGCCACAGCCCACTCTGGGGCTGCACTTAATACCACCTTTGTCCAGGGACTTTCCTGTCAGAGAAACTCGCCTTCCCATTTAATTGTACTCCTTCAAAAGTAGATCGTACTGATTCTGACCACAATCTTAGAGCTGTGAGAGTCCAAATGCAAAAGGAAACTCGATGAAGGCAGATTGAGTGAGATTTAATCCTCTGGAAGCCCAGGATGGTATTAGAGAAGGGGAGCTTAATTTTGAAAAGGCATTACATTTTTCATTGGTTCTCTGTTCCCTAATCAAATCAATGGAAAGGAACTTGAAGGGCCTTGCAGAGCAGGCTGGCAAGAGCGCTTCCACAGGGCCCCGTTTATGCTGCTTCTCTCTCTGGAGTGATGCCATCATCACAGAGCTCAGAACAGTGGAAAATTTATACTTTTGCTGCAAACAAGCAGATGGTTTCAAGTCTGATGGAGGACCATTTAAAGATGCCTCAGTCTGTATTTTGGAGCTCAGGAACAACTGTGTCTTGGAGTTATTGTTCCCAGAAAAATTAACTTCAAGGGTATGTGCTAACCAACCATTTCACTCTGAGACTGCTACTGTGTTAAGACACAATTAATTCACAAGAATTTAGTTTTTTCTTTCGCCAGCTAACCCGTTTGATTTGGACACCCTGTGTCTGTAGACAGGATAAGCCCAAGTTCCTGAGAGAGAAGACATATGTATTTTTTTTTTAAGATTTTATTTATTTATTTGGCAGACAGAGATCACAAGCAGGCAGAGAGGCTGGCAGAGAGAGAGGAGGAAGCAGGCCCCATGCAGAGCAGAGAGCCCGATGGGCTGGATCCCAGGACCATGGGATCATGACCTGAGCCGAAGGCAGAGGCTTTAACCCGCTGAGCCACCCAGGCGCCCCAAGACATATGTATTTCTATGTAGGTAAGTATGTATGCATTTTTAACAAACGATTCCAAATAATTGGGATATCTCAACTGTCACAAGCTGACATGTGATGGACTCCTGAGGCCAAGGATGAAAAACAGCCAGCTCCTACAATCAAATGTAAATGAAAATCAAACCCACTCCACCCTCCCACAATGAGAACAACTCCTTTCCACTTAACCACCCTCAACCAAGGGCTGGTGGTTTGAAAGGGGATCTGAGGGAGCCGAGGGGGTGCTGGGTGACACGGAGCTTTAGACAGGTGGGAGGTCAGAAATGCAGATGCATCTTGTTTTAAGAGAATATGGAAAAGGAGGCAACCAGAGATGACTGTCAAGATGCCTGATGGCCTAGGGGTGGCTAGGTGGCTGAGTCGAGTGAATGTCCAACTCCTGATTTTGGCTCAGGTCATAGTCTCAAGTTCGTGAGATCACCCTGCAATAGCCCTGTGTCGGGTTCTATGCTGAGCCAGGTGTCTGCTTCTCTCACTCCTCCTCTGCCCCTCCCCTGCACACATGTGTGCGCTCTCTAAAACAAATACATAAATATTAAAAAAAAAAATTAGATGCCAGGTGGTCTCCAGTGTCGCAGGCATCACACTGGCGATGGCCCAGGACACAGCCAATGTGTAGGTGCTGGGCTGGCTGCTTGGGAGCCTTCCCCCACTTCCTGTAGCCACTGTCCCCATTCCAGAGGGCTCTCCAGCACTGCTGAATCAGCAGCTCATCTGAAAGCTAGTGCTGTCTAGACCTCAGGGCCTCTCCGTCACAATTAGAGCACTCTTTCTGACCAAATGAAAGAGATCATACAAATGGCCAACAATCATCTTTATTCCCTGCCGTTGGCACAATGAGAATGACCTGCACTACATCTGAAGCAAGAGCTTCCTAGGCAGAGCCACAAACAAAGCCTGCACTCAGGCCGTGCAGGAGGGACCTTCTGTTAGAGCTCTCAGCTGCTCAGCCTTTGGTTCCTGTTTCTTCCACCCTCCTTTGTACTTTTCTCTGCCTCAGTCTGTGGAGAGGTTTCTGGAGAGGATGGACCAGAAGTGCTCTCTTCCCTAGAGTGTATGCACTCCTTGGTTCTCGTTGAGACAGCCAGTTGTCTGCCATCTGGGATGGGGAGTTCATTATGACCATTGGCAGAGGTGGACCACGTTCTTCGGGGGACAGCAAGTTATGCTGGTGCTAGGGCTACATCTCTGACAGCAAGATCTGACTGAGGTCCATTCTCACTGCACCTGCTGTGACCAGGAAAGCAGCCTGCAAGTCTCCCAGGCCCCAGAGGGGTTGGCTGCACTGCCACCCCACAGAGATGGGAGGGCTCTGAAGGCCCCCACCCCCAGGCTCCCCATGGAGAGAGGGCAGCCTTCAGGAGGGCAGTCATCCCCAACACACAGCTTCCCAAGTAGGAATGCTGGCCCAGAGCACAGACCATGAGGTCTGTGGCCACCCAGAGGAGGGTTTGAGACCTACTGCTCTGAAGACTGGAAGACAGAACCAGCAGAATGCAAGAGGGGTGCATGAGCATCTGCAAAGATAAATGGAAGAGAGAGCAGGGTAATTTGCTAAAAGGAAATGAAGCAGAAAAAAGAGAGAGAGAGAGAGAGGGACTGTAAATAGTAACCCAAGCACAAAGAAGGAAGGTTAAAAGGAGGGTGTTTGGATAACATAAAATTCAAAGAATGGACACTCTGGGCATATAGACCTTTTCCTTTCCTGAAAAACAGAAAAAGAAGGAAGAGATGTTGATGGAAAGTGGGGAGGAGGAGGGAGAAAAAAAGAGAAGCATGACTGACAATATGCACACAGGTTCTACAGAATATAACCCTAGGGCTGGCTGAACTCCATCACTATTCTTCCTAGATAGAAACTCTGCTCTAATTTGTTTCAAATCCACTCATAAATTCTGCCATGGAAAGAGCAAGTGTGAGCCCAAGAAGAGCTATCAACAGAGCCCCATCCCAAGTTTTGAAGGAAGGGCACTGCCCAGGGACTTGACACCATTTTTATTCCCAGGTATTCATTTGAAATCCAAATTAGTCTTGGTTGATCAGGATTTCAAGACTACCTGTTTGGGTAAAACACAGCTGGATAGTAACTATTTTTAAGGTATCATAGGCTGGAGGGTATCTGAGACAGTGAAAAAGTAGGTAAATCTCCAAATTAGGAGTTCCTTCTCTTCTGCAAGATCTCCAAGGATGGAGAATTAAAACCATCCATTTCCAAGGATGGAGTATTAAAAAGGAGTATTTTGTCTCCCAATGGTCAAGTTCTTCATTGTGCCCAACAGAGAATTCTGTTATTTATACCCATCTGCTCTGTGGTGGAAAATGGTAGAAAAGCCATAGACTCAGAGTTAGTTGTCTGCCTGGACCTGACTACTTACTCTCCCTGTGTGGTTATTCCCATCATTATGCCCATTTCACAGAAGAAGAAGCTGAGGCCCAGAGATGTTTAGTTACTCTGAGTAAGTTTGAGGGCCAGGGTTACTTAGTAGTGAAGCTGGGATATACCTGACTCCAAAAGCCATTCTCTTAACACCCGGAGCATGCAAACCACCCATCCTGCTCCAGGCACATTTTATATCCTTCGGAGAACCAAAATGCTTCATTTAAGGCCAATGGTTTGGCACAGACATAAAAATGACAATTCCTTAGTGAGTTTCGCTGATGGTAACTATTTAAATACACATCATTTTCACAGAAATGATTTGTGCACAGCTATCCTGAATAAAGTCTAAATGACCCAGACTGATGTTTTTGGAAATGTTTTTCTACAACTTCCATTAAAAAAAAAAAAAGTGAATTCACTAGTCCAAGAAGTCAAAAAAAGCAACCTGGTTTTATTCTGCTTCTAATCAAAACAATATTTATCACATGTGAAAGGAGAGGCGTTGGTGCTGTTTCCCAGACATTTGGCAGTTCATTTTCTCTCGTGCCTCTGACTAAAACCAGACTTGAAAATTAAAAATAAACACCTCTCATTTCTTTTCAAGACAATTCAAACAAAAGAGCCTGTAAATCTATCCACATGAACACTGTTTTAAACAACTTGAATGAAGAACTGGAGAGAATCTTGAGGTCCATTTACTTTCCAAATAACAAATAGATTTTTTTCCCCAAATTGGCTTGTAGGGGAGATCAGTAATTTAAAGTTACAGCCCTGATAACGTAGTTACTTGGTAGACAGCAACTACATTGCATACTTGATCTGAAAGGACAGCCACCAATATAAAAATGTTTAAAAAAACCTTAAATACAACATTAAACACATTTTTGGGAGGAAAAATGAAAGGGAAGGCGATGGACTTTTGAACTAAATTTCATAATCCAAGGACATTTCATCAGGCCTGGTATTTTGTTCTTTGTTATCCTACCACTTTCTTTACCTGTTCTCATCATTAAATCTCCCTTGTAAATGGCATCACCAAGGACATCTGGTTATTCAAAATCCAACACCAAATCTTATTTTGTGGTTATCCTGGGGAACTGCAGGAGCATTCTCTTTCAGACCCATTCAACCACTCTGAGGAGGTGAGTACATGCAATGCAAGGGATCAAAAGACCAATTGTTTCAAATATCCATCTCATGTACCTACCTATCAATGCATCACATTATTCATATTACCAGTTAAAACGTTTCAGGGTGATTTCCAATTTCAAAGGAATTTTAAAGGAAAGTTACACTCACTGTTTTAGAACCTACTATGTACCAACTGTGGTACATAGAAAAGAACTGTGGTAGGTTCTTTTACATAGTGAATTGTATTTTATTTAATGTCAAATTCTACCTGTTTCTTTTTTTTTCTCCCAAAAGATGTGTTTATTTATTGTTTTAGAGAAAGAGAGAGAGAGAGACAGAGAATGCAGTGGGGAGAGGCAGAGGGAGAGAGGAGAATCTCAAGCAGACTCCCCACTGAGCGCATAGCCCCATTAGGGCTTGATCCCGCGACCCTGAGATCATGACCTGAGCGGAAATCAAGAGCCAGACACTTAGTGGACTGAGCCATCTGGGTGTCCCTCTGTTTCTCCTTAAGCATGAGAAGAGGTAATATAGGAAGGAAGAAAGAACACTGGGCCAGGAGCCAGACTCTGGACTCAGCTGCCTTTATTTGTCTGACCATTTAAACTTTCGGAGTTTCTGTCTTCTCATCCACAAAATCCTGGAGTGAAACTTGCCAAGCCGATCCTCATAGGCTGTGTAAGAATTAATTACAGTTAATGGACTTGCGAGTGCTCTGGTGACAGCACATTCAGTAAGAATGTAAACAGCAAGCTTTGTTTTGTTCTACTCCAGGCCACACTGAGGTAGGAATCTGTAGATCTCTGAACAAGGCTCCATCTCTCAGGAATGATTAATTCTATAGTCCACAGTATAAAGAGGTATAAAGAAGCAGAAGGGCCTTCAGGACAGCTCAACAAGAGCAATGGTATCAAAGTCCAAAGAACTATCTTGAATGTTAAGCTGGAGGTACTCAGGTAGCCAGAATTCAGGGGAAAACTTGAGCAAACAACAGCTCTACTGGTTGCTATTTATGCAGAAAGGAGAAGACAAGAGAATGCAGGATTTCAGAGCCAGAAACCTGGGTATGCAGCATGGGCTTTGTGATTTTAGACTAATCACTTACCAGTTTTTTTCTTTTTCTTTTTCTTTAAACTTATCACACAAAAGTAGAGAGAATAGTGTAAAGAATCCTCCTATCGCTTAGCCTCAATAATGACTATCTCATAGTCACACAGCCTCCTTTCCTGGATTTCTGGTGCATTAATTATCTATTACTGTGGAACTGATTAATCCAAAATCTTGTGGCTTAAAACAACATGCATTTATTTCCATGCTTTCTGTCAGCTGGGAATCTGGAAGCATCTGGGTGGCTCTGGCTCAGGGCCTCCCATTAATGTGCTTGCTGTCAGGAGGTAGGGCAGGGGCTGAGGCATCTGAAGGCCTGACTGAGGCTAAGAGCTGGGGATGACAAACTACGGTCCACAGGCCAAACCCAGCCCACAGCCTGTGCTTATAAATATGGTTCTACTGGGATACAGCCTCTTTGTTTCATTCACATATTGCCGATGGCTGCCTTTGCACAACAATAGCAGAACCGAGGCGTTCTGATTGAGACTATATGGCCTACACACCGTGACTATTTACTACCTGATTCTCTACAGAAAATGTCTGCTAACCCTCAGACTAGAGAATGTTTCCAAGATGGTGCACTCACTTGGCTATCAGCAGTAGGTCATGCTTCTACTCCTGTGGGCCCTCCATTGGCTGCTTAAGGGTTGGTTCACAACCCTGGGGGTTCTCTGGGTGAAATCTGAAACTGGGCCTCATACATCAAGGGCAAGGAGAGACTGAAGAAAGAGGCCAGCCACTCCAGATTGGTAGGTAGCTGGTTTAACAATCAAGGAAAACGACATGGGAGGCTTGATTTGGGTGGTCACAAGACAAGTAGATCTCCATATCTACCCATCAGAATCTTACAGTTTACGTAGAGACCTCAAGGGAGCTCAGTCACATATACAATCCAGAGGGTCTCAACACCTGCTCTCTCAAGGTTCTTTCCCTGAAATGGCTCTTAGTGTGGGAATGGTGGTTAGAATGTACATTTCAAGGACAGGGAGGAACCTCTGACTGCCTGGGTCCAACTCCTGGGTCAACCAGCAGTTAGACTTTCTTGACCCCTCCAACGTTGAGTGTCCTCGCAACATGGCAGCCAGTTTCCCGAGAGCAAATGACCCAAGAGGGAGAAGAAGATGACAGAAGCCATATATATATATGTACATACACATATATGTGTATGTATATATATATGTGACAAAATACACACACACACACACACACACACACACACACACACTTTTTTTTAAAAGTGACCTAGCCTCAGAAGGGACATACCAACATTCTGTAGTATCCTATTGGGATGGGACTTCAAAAGGGTGTAAATACTTAGGATGCAGGTATCACTGGGGACCTTGGAAGCTAACAATCACAGTTAGTGACCCTTTGTAATCTGTACAATCGGGGTTTGGGACAGGATCAATAATTTTTCCTCTAACATTTGACAATTACATGATATAGGCAATTTCTGATGATTTACATTTTTGTGTGTTGGTCACAGAATGTACTCAATATTTGTTAAATTTTAATATCTGTATTTTAATTTCGACTCATATATGAATTCAGCATAATTTATTATTTATGTCCTTAGAGCCATTATTTATGTGGATTATTTTCCTTTAATTAGGTAGTATTTCAAAAAGTTCCTAAGTCCAAACATCCCTTCTTTTCTGTACTCTATTCTTAGAAGACAGAGGCAAATCTGTGTTGTTCTTAAGGATTTAAAGTCTAAAATTTCTAGTCTACCAATCACTGTATTTTCAGCCCAACCTCCTAGGTTTGTATTCATTACATGATACAATATTCAATCATATCCCTGAGGTTCTATAGCATTAGAAATCAATGGAAAGTAATACCACTTATTATACCGAATATTTTCTTATTACATTGAATATTTTCTACTTTAGCAATTTACTAGTAATTAAAAACAAAAGTTAAAAAAACATCTGTGGTTTCCTGACATAGCAAGTACTCAGTAATGGTTTCCTGAATCCCAAATATAACAAGCAAAAGAGAATTTCAAAGTCAAAAGACTAGAATTTAGCAATAGAGAAAGGCACAAAGAGATGGGGCTTTGACCCTAATAATGTTCATTTAATTACTGATTTACTCGTTCAACAAATATAAATTCTGTGCCTGGAATAATCTTGTCCCTAAAGAAGTTTCTAGTCTGGTGGTCACAGACAAATATCTTTGACCTCAGTGAGCCAATAATATAATCTTTAATATCCTAGAATATATGGCTTAAAAAAAAAAAAGGTAAATAGCTGCATTCATAACAGCCCAGGCATTTTTCTAGAAAGAAAAGCCTGTTACCACACTGCTGGCCTACAAGGTAATGTAACGATTACTCTAGTACAAAGTCTGAGATATGAACTCTTAGAATTTTAAGTATCTTATCAGAATATGTTTTTCCTCTTAAAATACATAGCTTTGATGGGAGAAAGAGGTAAAGGGATTAAGAGTACACTTCTCATGATGGAGCACTGAGTCATGTACAGAATTTCTGAATCACTATACTGCATGCCTGAAACTAATACAACCCTGTATGTCATTTATGCCAGAAATTGAAAAAAAAAAACTTATGTATACATACATCTATCTATATATATAGTTTTAGGCCTTCTGAAATCTCTAAGATAATTTGTTATAAGGTGAACTTTCTTCTTTACAAATTCAGACATATTTTGATGACAAATGTGACCCTGGTCCAAAGCACAGGGTGTCCCTCCTACAGCATGGTAAACTCGAGGCTCTTCTGAGCAGAAAGGAACTGTACTTTCAAGTCCCTTCTGCCCACCCTGCTTCTGGTTTACTCACGTGCTGGCTAGGAAAATGCTAAGTTTTATTCTGTTTCATGGCCTATTCAGTAATTTCCACAAGTAAAAATAAATGTGGTACTGATTTGGCTATGTTTCTTACATCTGGAAAAATAATTAGGATTTACAAAATTTAAAATTTTGCTTAGAAAACCAGGGGAAATAGATAAGTAACAATTTCTATGGATTGTTTACTAGGAAGACAAAAATGATAGAAGGCTTTCTAGAGCTTTAGTGAAGCATCTTATTTTAATGTCTGTATGACTCTATGTACACTACAGCAATTTTTTCTCTAGTGACAACAGAAAATGCAGGGGGAAAAATGTCTTCACATCAGTGGTAAGGAGAGGACTGTTCCAGAATCTGAACTTTGCAAAATAGAAACTATTTTAGAATTCTATCTGGCTTGATTTGGGCTTTTTTTTAACCATCTTCTGGGAGCCATGACTGTTACTGATATCAACCACAGTCAGTCTTTTGGGGAAAAAAAAAATAGAATTTGAGTTTTATCAAGGCTAGGTATGGGGACCTTATAAAGTGCTTGGATGCAATTCCTCAGAGTGCGTTCTCTTCCCTGGTGATCCCAGAAAGGCATATGACCTAACTGCTTCCATTTTTGCCACAGAACCTATTTTAAGATTCCTCTTTTCTTGTCCAAGGACATCACTTGTCATTTACTTAATATATTAGCTTCTGAACTATGTATGAGTCAACAAACTCAGTTTGATGAGGTGGAGACTTATTCAGAGTCTGCTGGGCATCAGGCCCTGTGCCAGATGAGGGAACACAGGGGTAGAGAACCACTGGCCCAAGTGCAGCGGAGGAATGCACACAAGTGGGCACCTTCCTCACAGTGGAGGGAGCGCTACACTACCCCATCCCCCCGGAAGGTGAGGTGTGTGAAGCTGAGGGCAGAGGGGAGCTGTAGCGGTGGTCAGTTATAAAGTGGCAGCGGGGCTTGGGACTCTATGAGCAGTGCATCCTACCAGACCGGAAAGGAAGAGGAATAAGAATGGGAGAGGGGTTGAGGGGCCACACAGAGCCAGCATTTGTTAAAGCACTGACCACCTGAGAAGAAGTATCCTGTAGGGACTGGAGAGAAACCCCATGCAAGTGGCTAACAGATCCTAGGCCAGGAATCCTTCAGAGGAGTCACTGCACGCACAGAGGCTTGGAGCAGCACCTGGCTCCCGTGACCACCCGCTGCAGGCCAGCCTTCCTCCCCTCCGCTATCACGGCTGCCCAGCTGCTTGCGGGCTCGAAAGCAGGCGGGCCTGCTGCAAAGGTGGAATGGCGACTCATCTTCTAATCTGGTTTCATGGCCTCATTTCCCCCAGAATTACTGCCTGGCTCACCCAGTGATACAGGGCACCCAAGCACAAGGTAGTCCTTGCCTGTCCCAAAGTCACACTGTGTCCTTCTCATGCTGTCCCACTCCGGCCTCACTCTGACCATACGTGGTAGGCACTGCCTCCCAGGGCCTTGTTGTGGCGGGGAGATGACGACAGAGGAGAAAGGGAGAGCCAGCTGAAGGGGCCATCCCAAAGCCCTGGAGCTTACTAGGCCAGTACCTGGTTTGGGGCCCTGGGCCATGGACCATCCCTCCCCATGAACCGAGGCTCTGGCACCGTCTGCCACTAAGTTTCTTGGAAGCGGATTCTTTGTCTGGGCTCATTTCCTTCTGAAGCACGTGTTGGCAAACCAGCTTGTGATTACATATCCAATGGACAAATGCTTTAGCACCTTCATTCCAGACTGTGAAACTTTTAACTTTCCCTTAAAAATGTTTATTTATCTACCACAACTCGAGAGCACAGATGCAGGGAAGAGAAGTTCAGAGGCTATTAGTAAATGCTGGAAATGGTTAAAATATACTCAATCCTAGGAAATAAAGACTTTACTTAAGGCCTCTGGCCCAGATGGCCCAGCCTGGCAAGGTCCCACACCTGATTTGAGGTCCTTAAGGACTATAATTAGCACTGAGGTATCCTCTTAAAGTCCTTATCTTGTTCTTTCTGGCTAATTTCTGGGGCTGTTATCTTTCTCAAAACCTGCATTTGGACCTAGCCCTCTGGCTTCTGTAGGTGCTTGGCTCTGGGACAGCTGGCTGCCCAGAGGCCAGTTAAAGAGGTTGTGGTGTCCCTGGGCTCCAGGACCCTGAGTGACTCCTATTTTTAATTAAATCTCAAAATTATCCAGAATTGAATAAATCAATTTAAAAAGAAAGAAAAGTGCATCGTTGGGATGATATTTACCATCTAGAGTTCTTTGCAAAGGTCTCACCAGCCGAAGCCTGATTCTTTGCAAATGCTCTCCGCGAACAGTTTCATGTTCCCTAGTTTGCCTCTCACCTTCAAGTACATCTGACTGGCCCATATATTTAGACAAGTCATAGCTTCCTACCTGACCCAGAAGAGGGAACTGCTCCCAGTACCTCGCCTTTCCTCCATGCCTCCCTCGCAGCTGAGAGCAGTAACTAGGACCCACAGAGCACTTCTCCAAATGGGCATCAGGCGTCCTGCATTAGAAGCAGTGCTGGGCAAAAATGCAGATTTCTGGGCCTTTCCACAGACCATGCAAGCCAGCCTTTCATTTCATAAAACAAAACACACTGAGGGTCAAAGAGACTACCTGCCTCATTTATGGCCCAGACTGCACTTGTTCCTGGCACTCATCTGACCATGCTTGGGATCTATTTTGCTGGGGGCTGAGGATGAGGGGTGGGGAGGTTTGGAGCAACAGGAAGGGCTTTTTAAATGTAGGTGCCTGGGCCCCACCTTAGATCTAGGGAATCCGACTCTTCAGGTGTGGGGCCCAGGCACAGGTATCTTTGAAAATATCTATATTCAAGATGCACAGCCCGATTTAAGAACTGTCCAATCACCTAAATTTCTCAGTCATGTTTTGTCTAAAAAATGGGAACCTGAATTGAAAAGCAGCAATTTAAGTGAAAGTTAAACATAATATGCTGATTTTCTATAAGTAATGATTTCTTTTGGCCAATTTACTGTCAATTTCTGGTCACTTAATAGTGAAAATGTCAGGGGATAGGCAAGGCATTCATGAGATTTATTCCTAAATATGTCTTCAAGAACTCTGTTTTTGACCAGGGCCCACCAGAAGCTCTCTCTGATATATAGGAATGGCCCAGTGAAGTGAGGCTCCACTTATTTACAAAGCAGGTAGTTAAATGTCAGATTAAAGAAAAATTCTTTATCCTAGAAATGTCAGTAGTTCAATAAGTAAACTGAAGACCTGCCAGTTAATCTGACTTTTTGAAAAGCACTCTGGGTGACCTTTCATATCCAGGACCTTCTGGGCTTCTCCAGACCTCTGGACAGTGAGACTAAACAGGCAGCATAGTAAGAATCTTTGCCAGACTCAGAGCCACATGAACTTGCGAGGCCTAAGCAGCTGCGCCAACCACCCAACAAAGCCCTGGACCAGCAAGAGAGGACAGGAGAGGGGCAGCTGGCACAGGCTCTCCCGCCCGGCTTCTATTCTGGATCCATCCTTCTCAGATTCTAACTTTTAACAAACAAGGAGTGGAGAGGAGAATACTTTTATGTGGTTTGCAGATCAGGACCCTGGGAAACCTTGACCACAGCACTCATCAATGCCTTCTGCCCGCTTGATGGATTGGGCACATGTGAGCCGCACGTGCAGAGATATAAAACCACCTTTAGTGCAAGCTGGCTATGACAAGCTAGAATGCCCTGTTTGAAGGCATTTGATAAATATAATGAGTCAAAGCCTGTGGGACATTTCTGTCCTTCCAGAATCTTAATAGCAAAATCAGCACCAAAGTCATGTTTTCTTAGAAGGTGATATTAATCAGAGAATCACATCTATGTCTCCAGAAAAGAAAGGCCCAAAGAGACTTAAAATCTTTTGGATTTTTTCTTCTTTTAAAATTGTATTTATTTTTATTTAAGTAGGCTCCATGCCCAGTGTGGAGCCCAATGCAGGGCTTGAACTCAATACCCTGATATTAAGACCTGAGCTGAGATCGAGAGCCAGATGCTTAACCAACTGAGTCACCCAGGTGACCCTTGGTTTTTTTCTTCTTTTAAAATAATATGAGATAAGGAGGTGCACCTGGCTGGCTCAATCAGTAAAGCATATAATTCTTGATCTCAGGGTGGTGAGCTTAAGCCCCACATGGGGCACAGAGCTTACTGAAAAAGGTAAATAAATAAAAACAAATTTTTAAAAAATGAGACAGAATTTTGGTTAGTGCTTCATTTCCCAATGACGATGTGTGTAAATAAATTCTGCCTTTGAATTAGGGCTTTGCTTCGCTGTTAGGTAGTGTGTATCTGAAGCAGGGAAGCCAGGAGCTGAGATGACCTCAGAGATCATTTAGCCTTGTCCACAGCAAGCACTCACACCTATGAGCCCCCTCAAAGCAAGTATAACAGCTCTGCAGTAGGACTTCTAGGTAAATGTTTTGAGTAATACAAGCCATGTTAATATCCAACATCATTAGAGACCCTTTGCTTTTTACACAAATACATGACAACATGAAATCTTGAGTGAGAGGAAAGCCTCACTAGTGTGGAAAATTCTTCTCCCAAAGAATTTTATCCTAATAAAATGTATTTTTTTTTTTGCTTGGAAGTATCAATTACTGTCATACTTCACTAATATACTCATAAATGGAAATTTAAAAGTTTAAAAAATTTCCCATGACTCTGTAAGTCTCACTATAAGTGTTTAAAATTTTCTTCTGGACCAACTGGTCATTATAGTTACGACTGGGCATAAATGATAAAAATTACACAAATATAATATACATATTGAGAAGCAATTATTAGACATAAATTCCTGGATACATTTTGGAAATGCACCTTTTAAAGAGATGGATTTGGTTCTGGCAGGTGGGAGACTGGGGTATCTTTATGGAAGTTTAGCCCCTGATACCTCCATGTTATAAGGCTCTCTCTCAGCTGTGAGCCTTTCACCCTGGGGTCGAGGCACAGGGTAGGGTTCAAGACAGTGAGGGGTGCCTTCCTTCTATTAAGCAGGGGAGACAACTGTAGGCAGAGAGGCCCAGGACAGCCCAGAGGGACCACAGGGTACCCAGGTCTCCTACGAGGACATTTTAGAAAAAAGAGGACGCATATAAAATTGGGGATCTGAATATTGAGGCTCTTTTGTCTGTGCCCACAGACTCCTCACAAGTTTAAGGAAGGAGGCTATGGGGAGAGACTGTGCTCTACCCCCACCCCAATGCTTTCAGCCTCTCCTTTAAATGGGGGCTGAACAAGTACTTTGAAATACTGAGTGGGGCTCCAAATTCAGGTTGGTCTGCCCTCAGCCTTGGTCACATCCTGATCCTGACCCCACCTGAGGTTCATGGAGGACCAATCCCACTTTGCCTCACATCGCTTTGAGGTTTCCACATTCAATTTGGGCCCTTAGACCTTGTGTGTAAAATACATATTGTATGAAAATAAATTTTACTCCAAAAATTTCACCTGATGTTTAAATTATTTTTCTAAGAAAAAAAACCAAAGCATATGAATCTTTGTAAAAAGAATAAGGAAGGAGGAGGAAGAGTGTGTGAAGAAGGTGTATCTGAAAATGGCATTAGGGAATTTAAGGAATTATTCAAACCACCAACATGAAGAAGGACTTTACTTCTCATTTACTTATAGGAGTGTTTTAAATGCAGAAAACAGGGGCGCCTGGGTGGCTCAGTGGGTTAAAGTCTCTGCCTTCGGCTCAGGTCATGATCCCAGGGTCCTGGGATGGAGCCCCACATTGGGCTCTCTGCTCAGCAGGGAGCCTGCTTCCCTTCCTCTCTCTCTGCCTGCCTCTCTGCCTAGTTGTGCTCTCTGTCAAACAAATAACTAAAATCTTTAAAAAAAATAAATGCAGAAAACACACAGATAACAAATGGCAAATCACCCTCCACCCAAAGAATTCCTGTTGTCCTTCAACAAGTAGTACACGTGCCTAGTCAGAAAATCCAAGCTGTATGTGAAAACGGTTACTTTAATTTTTTTTTTTTAAAGATGTTATTTATTTGAGAGACAGAACAAGAAAGAACACAAACAGTGGGGAGGGGAAGAGGGAGAAGCAAATTCCCCCCTAAGCAGGGAGCCTGATGCCGGGGTCAATCCCAGAACCCTGAGATCATGACCTGAGCTGAAGGCAGACACTTAACTGACTGAGCCACCCAGGTGCCCAGAGATATCTTAATTTTTCCTCAAAGGCAGCTACTGTATCGGGTTTCCCAGAAGCCCTTCTGGGAAAAACAATGTGTTCACATTCACCCATTTCTTGTCCCTTCCTTCCATTCTTCAAAATTTAACTCAAAGTTGTTCTGTACCTTGCTTTCTCCACTTACTAAAATAGCAAATACACACTGACGCATGCACGTGCCCGCACATGCACACAACACACACCCCAGCACAAAGAGATCATTTAAAAACAAGGTTCTGTGGAACCATTATCCTATTATAATTGTCTTAAACTGTCTCCTTCTCGGTTTAGCTGCATCTGGGTTCTTGCTAATAGAAATGCTTTAACAACATTATTTTGGCCCACTTTGCAGTTATAACCATTACCCTAGAGGAGTCATTCTGGTTGGAGGGTAATCTAAATTTTGATTCAATTGCATTCTAGAAAGCCTGAGCCAATTTACACTTCTGTCAAGTATAGAAAAGTGTCCACTTCTTCATACCAGGCAAGAACAGGTCATCAACCAGCATTTGTCGACAGAGTGAGTAAAATGTCATGTTTCCCTGTTGCTTGAACTTGTATTTCTTTAATTGTGAGTGAGGCTGAGCACCTCTTCTTAGGTTATGCTTTGATTACTGGGTTGTCTTTTTGTATGAATTTATCAAAATGCTACTTGAATTAAAGATATTAACCATTTTTCATATGTTACAAATATTTCTGCACTTTGTTCAATTTATCTTTTGAGGTTTTTGGTCATAAAGAAGTTTCAAATTCCCATACTCTTTGTATCTCTTACCTGTCTGAATTTTGCAGGAGCATGGTGGCAAGAGGTATGTAAGGAATGAGGTCAGATAAAATGTAATAATTTTCCCAAACAATTGTCATCAGACCATGTAACAAACAATCCTTCTTTTTCCCCACTACCACAGAATGTTAATTTTACCATAAACTAAAGTCCCAGTTTTATTTTGGTCCATTTATAGGCTCTCTGTTCTATTCCACTGATCTATTTCTTTCCTAATTAAAAATATATTTAATTACTTTAACTATTACACTATTCAGAATACATTTTAATATCTGGCAGAGCTAAACACCTCATTTTTCTTTTTTTTTCAGAAATCTCCTTGCTATTCTCAAATGTTTATTACTATATATTTGAATTAAATCTTTGGTCCCAGCAGAGTTTTAGAAATATTCTTCATATAGATTATCCATATTATTTTTATAAATTACTACACGTTTTCTCTTTTGGCTTCTTTGGTAAATGGGGCCTTTTCTTCAGTAATATTTTCAAATGGCTATTAAAAGGAAACAAACAATTTTAGACAAACCATGTAACTTGCCTCCTTACCAAGTTTTCCTATTGTGTCCGATAACGTATCTAGTGATTTTTAGATTTATAACCTTCTAATCTCCAAGGAGTGATACATTTGCTTCCTGCAGGTAACCTGACCTTCTCACTTATTCCTCCTGTAGAAGTGCATTGGTCAGCAGCTCCAGCACAAAGGAAAGTACCAGCAGTGGTAATGGGCTTCCTGGCATTGCTGTGAATGCTTCTGGTGACTCACTGTGGAGCATGATGCTTGTGCTCTGATGTAAGACACAGACACACTGGCTAGGTGAACTTGCCCCACAACTTGGAAACAGAAACGCAGTCATCTAGCCTTCTCTGCTGCTGCACCCCGCTGGTGGACCAGAACTTCTTCTTCTCTATACTCTTATCACGAGTCTTATCCTGGGGACAGCCTGCCTAATCAGGGGCACATTCTGCTCCAGTGTGGGGTCTCCCATCTTGTGCACTGTCCTGTAGCCCTCGATTCTATTGGAGGGTCAGTTTGGGGAGGGGTCCTCCTTGCAATTTTTTTCCTCCCAGCTCCCCAAACATCAAAGGAAATATTTCCATACAAGGTGGTTTGGAAACCTAATGGACTGTGAGGGTCAGAAGCCATGTCCTGGACCCACAGCTTGCCTCTCAGATGATAAATGCCTTACTAATTTTCTCATTGGTTTAGTTCCTATGTATCTTGCACTAAAGAGAACTAGCTCTGGGCATGGAGAAGTCTCTATCTTCCTGTTCACATTCTGCTACGAGTAGAAAGTCAAAATGAAGACCTCCAGCTTCGCCTCTGGTATAATGTGAAAATCCCTGGAAGGAAGTTTCTACTTTGATGGCATTTTTGCTGCTTTTGCCCACACTTTCTTATTCTCCCTCATTCTCTGCAAGATATTATGCAAGATTCTATTTACTCACTTCTTGCTTCATGTTTCTGTAAAAGGCAGACTCAGAAACTACAGGAGCTGTCCCAGGATGATTCTTGGAAACCCTGGTCTTTTTCTTCCACTGAAAGCTAGCTCTGTTCTTTAACATTGCTCAGGTTCTTTTTTTTTTTTGCTTAGTTTAGTTCTTTCAACTATTTGTTGCTCATATTATTACAATTTTGGTTTTGTTATGCCATCTAAACTGGAGGCTTCTGTATTTATTTATGCTTCAAGGCTGAAGGAAATGCTGAGAGTGAGCTCTCTAAATTACAGCCCCTGGCATTTGCTAAAGACATACACTGATTTTCAGCACAGTTCCCCTTACCTGCCGCTTGAGTGCCTCCAAAGACTCGAACTCCAATCTGGCCAGTTTCATCTGGATATGCCGTGGTTTATCAGGTATGGCAAATGCAAGTATGAACTTTAAAGCCAGGAGTGCATGCTGAAAACAAGAAAGAGTACATGTTGATATGCCACTCTAGGCTACGGTGCGCAATGAGACAAGGGACCTAAGCAATCTGTGATTCTTCTCATTAGTCTTATTAATTTCTTATGACTGGCCTGTCATTTATCAGAGATCAACCAGGCCCAAAAGTTCTATTTAACCCACCCACCACTGTGGCCCACTCAATAACTACTGTCTTATTTGCTTTATTCTTCTAAAATTGGTTATTCACCCAAATTGATACCATACATTATTTTCAGTGTTTTACAGAAAAGTGAAATTTACTCTGAGAAGTCTTTCATAAAATGTTTTTTTTTTTTTTCTACCTGTGTCCACTTTCCCAGTGTATGTTAGCATACAACACTGGTAGACTCCCTCTATTCTCTGCCTAATAACATCTTCCCTGTGCTGTGCTTCAGGCTATTAAGTAAAACATACAGTGCTTTAAACACCAGGTGCCTTGAATCCTATGCACCCTCACAACTATCTGGTACTGTTTCTTTCAGGAAATGATAATCAATAAATATTGATTAATTGGTTGGTTGTAATGTACTACTTTATGCTGCTGACTCCATCTACATGGTAGGGCAGGTACACAGAAACATAGAGTGTATCCATTATAACATGGGAAGCTTAGAACCCTTTTCCACCAAAATTATACAGAGTTTTCCTATACCACAATGACATGAGGTTTATAATTATGCTTTTTTCTCTGCAGAACAGAATAAACCAACAGGACTGTTTCCATTGGTAAGCCTGCTCTTCAGATGCATGGCCTCGACCTACAGATGCTTCTGCAATTCTAGTATCATCTTGTGATCTAGGATCAACACCCACAGAAGTCTGAATGATGAAAAGAATAAAGTTGCCTCTTTGATGACAGCATGAATTACTAAATATTAAAAGCTGTGAAATGATTTTTAAAGGTAAGAAATGATTAAAAGGCATTTTGAAAATCAGCAAAGGAAATGGAGCAGCCTCTAAGAAATGTTGCATTGAATTACTGACAGAAAAAGAGGACAGCTTAAAAAAATTAGATGAACCCCTTACTGTGATATTTTCAAAAGGAGAATGAAGGATGAATACCATGTGGATATCTACTGGGAGAGGCATGAAATAATGAAGGAAATCAGCATCATGACAGAACAAGCAATAATTCAATCCAAAGACCTGGAAATGGGCAGAGCCCCAGAGCAGGCCAAGCATTCCTGGTATTAATAGGAGATATGGACTGGACCAGGGCCAGGCAGTCTTCACTGAAGTGTGACTGCTGGGACCCCAGGGGACACCTGCAAGGTGTTGATTAAGTATCTACAGTGTGAAAACAAGTAGATAACACAGCACAGATTAAGTGACATCATCTGTTGTAAGTCTGAACTAATTGAATTAAATTAACAGGAACCTGGAAAAAATCTACAAAGAACAAATAAATAATTCAAAAAAGGTATACTGTGTCATTATTTCATGCCATTGGAGTACTGACACATAATTTTATATAAGACTTAACCTCTTCAGTAGAAATACTAGATAAGAAATAAACAAATGAGCACATGAAAAGAAATCTTCCACATTTCCCAGGAAAGGGGTGTCCTCAAACTGCCAGAACCCCAACATGAGCCAGTCACTGGCCTCTTTCCATCTTTCCTAACAAATCTGTACCCATTTTTTTTCCTTTGGAGTCTTGGAGGAAACCAGTGAAAAAAAAAAGACCCTGCCAAGGTCTTCCCTTGGAAAGAAGGTTCCTGTAAGATGTGTCAACTCTCCTCTGGGAACCAAGACTGGTTACTGGGCAACCAAGCAAGGCTGCCACAGACCTCAGTGCTCACAGGTGCCATACAAAATGTCCATAACCCTCATGAATTAAAAATTTTGGTATTTATTAGACAATATCAGTTGATACAGGAAGTCATTTTAATATGGTTAGAACACTTACATAGCAGTAAGTTTTTATGAGTAATTCTGTAGTTTGTTTTCCTGAAATAACTTTATATTAAATGTTTTTAAAGGCCCATATGTAGAGAGATCAATTTCTTTTGAACTGTATTTGCAAATAGGTTCCTAATAGACCTGCTTATTTTAAGCTTTTAACTTCCCACTGAACTCCTCCAGGGGTATGCTTCTTGAAGAGTTCCACACAAAGCACGCAGCTGAATACTCCTTAGCTAGCTACCAGCACCACAAAGCCAGAGTGAAGCAGTGCTGTGTCCCTCTTCTCACGTATATTAGTGACTAGTGTGCTAGACATGGGTCATGTGTTGGAGGATTCTACATGGAAGAAGATAATGTCCTGGCACACAGTCTAAAGGAGGAGATGAGTAATTATGGGCTGTCCCCTAATGCCATGCATGAGTGGTCCCCCCCCCAGTATACACAGGACAAGGAGCCTACAGACTGGCAGTTACCTCAGTTTTTAGCAGTTTGGAGAGGGAAGTATGTTCGCAGAGACATGCAGGATGAGGAGCTGGCTAGGATTGGGGGAGGAGTGTTCCCAGAGAGGAAACCAACACACAGAGGGGCAGTGGGGTTGAGGAGAGAGGGGACATGGAAGCACTCAGGAACTAGAAGACACATGAGCTGAGTAAGGAGTGGGGAGGCAATGAAGGGGCCGACACAGGAACGATGGGCTTGGAGGTCTCCATTCGTGGCATGGAGAGCGGACAAGTGTGGAGTGTGCAGAAGTACAGGCAGGTCATTGGGGTGAGCCAGTATGTGCAAGAGTAATGTGATGGAGCCTGAATGGAGGGCTTGCCAGAAGAGGACCAGACAGGCTTCCATAGCTCCTCCATCATGACATGTGCAGGATGAGGAGCAGGCTGGAGGGAGAGAGTCTGTAACGGCCTATGCGCTTTCAGGGGTCTGTGGGATATCTGGGTAGAGATGGTCAGCAGGCAGTGGGGTAGAGGGGTCTCAAGTTCACGACAGGGCTGGAGGCAAACACCTGGGAGTTGCTGGGGTACGTGCATAAGGGGCACATAATGTCATGCGAATGGGTGAGATCCGTAGGGATGCACAGTAAGGGAGAAAAGATGAGACAAGGTAAGAAGTTGGCACAGGATGGAATTGGAGGAACGTATCAGGTGTGATGAGCAGAGGGAGAGGTCTGAAAAGTAGCTTGAGAAGCAGCACATGGGTGTAGGCAGAAATCAGGGAGCTTGTGGGGTTATAGAGACAAAGCAGAGAGAAAGAAGCCAGTCAAGTGGACACTGGAAGGTCATGTACATGGAGGCTGGGGAGCAACCTTTGGTTTTTAACCACCAGGAGGCCTTTGATGGCTCTGGTGGAAGTGGTTTCAGGTGAGTGGAGGTCACAGAAGCCAAGACCAAGGTGAGCCAAGAAGGGCCCGGGAAGCAAGACAGGAGGAAGCAAGGCTTATCACACTGAGGAGGGAGGGCTGACTCAGGGAAACAAAGGCACTGGGGCACTCATTTTTTTTTTAAGATTTTATTTATTTATTTGACACAGAGAGAGATCACAAGTAGGCAGAGAGGCAGGCAGAGAGAGGGGGTGGGGAAGCAGGCTCCCTGCTGAGCAGAGAACCCGAAGCGGGACTCGATCCCAGGACCCTGAGATCATGACCTGAGCTGAAGGCAGAGGCTTAACCCTCTGAGCCACCCAGGCATCCCTGGGGCACTCATTTTAAAGAAGAGAAGAATTCTAAAAGAAATTTATTGTTCAGAATTGGCAATTCATAATTAAAATGAGGAAGGACAGGTGACCATCCCATAGTGTTCTCATTTTTCTTTTACAGACCTCATCTTAAACCATCACTAAGTATCCTTTCCTCAAAACAGATCCTCATAATCTTCAACAGAAAAAAAAAGTGCCTTAAAGAACAAAACAAAAATGCCAATATATTAACTAGATTAGAAGATATATCAACATCTTGGCAATAGTTTTCTTTGGATGGTTGGCAATATGGGCAATCTCTTTATCTTTAGTCTCTAATAACATGCATTACTTCTTTTTTCCTTTTCCACATTTTTTTTGTTTTTACTTTAATTCCAGTTGGTTAACATACAGTGTAGTATTAGTTTCAGGTGTACAATACAGTGATTCAGCATCTCCATACATCACCCTGTGCTCTTCACAGCAACTACGCTCCTTAATCCCCATCACCTATTTAGCTCATCCCCCATCACCTTCCCTCTGGTAGCCATCAGTTTGTTCTCTGTCGTTTAAGAGTCCGTTTCGTGGTTTGTCTTTTTTTTCCCTTTTGCTCATTTGTTTTGTTTCTTCAGTTCCACATATGAGTGAAATCATATGGTCTTTGTCTTTCTCGGACTTATTTCGCATAGCATTATACTCTTTAGCTGCCTCACAGGTAAGTTCCCTTTGCTATTTAACTGTCATCTTCCCACTTGGAGAGACTGGCCTCTTTCTTCCATCTCTTCCTGCCCTCCACACTCAGGGGTCAGCTCAGATTTCACCCAGGAAGCTCCTGGAGGGTTGTGAACTGACACTCACCTAAAGGAATTAGATATGCTAAAGCTCCTAACCCCCCTTCCCTATAACTGCCCATATGCCCAGGAGACAGACCCAAACCAGAAAACTTGCAGCCCAGGGAGTCTGGTTTTTAATCTGGGGTCCGAAATGACAAGCAGCTGGTGAAGGTCATCACTTTGTACTCATTCCTTCTGCAAATATGTAGGGGAGCACTTACACACAGCCAGGCCACCTAGATGGTGGCCTTCTTCCACCACTTCCTTCCCTCCTCAAATCTTGTCACACTGATCCAACCCTCACCCTGCCCCACTTTGCAGCACTCCAGAAGTTCCACCAATTACAGGCTTATATGGTTTGACATATCCCTGGGAAGGTGAAGGAGCATTGCCATTCATAGGTAACTGTCAATTAGTTTAATTAGCAAACCCTGTCCTCCACCCACCCCCAGTATACTCTTGAGTGCTCAGAAGTAGGGGGAAATGCCAGAGCAGCTTCAGCAGTGGGATACTGGCTTTGAGGAAGGGGAGTAAATAGAATCAGAATGGAACTAACACTATTATAATGCTCAGGAAAGAATAAATTAGACATCCAGTCACCATCGCCTTCTCCTTACTGGTTTCTTGTACCCACAATCCAGAGTTCAAGTTGATGGATTGAGTAAGCTTTTGTAGGCTAGCCTGGAAACCCAAATAACAGTTATAGCACCATGTTTCAAAAAAAAAAAAATCAACCTTTAAAATGTTGTTTATATATTCCCTACAGCAAATCTGTTTCAAGGCTGGGAACTGCTTTATGCTAACTGAACTGAGAAAAAAAATTGCAAAAGGCATCTTAGCTATTTCTACTTGTTTTCATAAATAAAAGCAAACCTAAGATAAAATGTGAATCTATTCAGATTTGAAGAAAAACATATTCAAAAATGAATACTTTGGTTGGCTTTTCATAGCCTGTGAAAAGAGAAGACATTTTGTGGCAATGATTGTGATTCTTCCTTCATTGACAATCTTCTTTTAAAGTAAAACCCAAAAAATTGTATCCTAAACAAAGCAAAGAAGAAAAGAAACAGTTGGGGGGGGGGTGGGAAGATAGGCAGAATTTTAAAAGTAATAAATACAAAGAAGTTGGCTCCCCATAACAACATGCTTCAAATAATAACTATAGGGTGTATTAGTCAGGAAAGAAGAAAAGGACAAGACCAAAGAAAAGGAGCATCCGGAGCTAAGTGTCTCCCAGAACCACAGTACTGCCTACCCAGCCACTGGTGCCATGCACCTTTGGTCACCTCAGGGGGTCAAGCTCTTGGGAGTCTTCTGGCAGGTGCACTGTGAGCAGAACCTTTTTATTTTACAAAAACTGGAAACTATGACACAATCGACAGTAGCAGCTGTGTTTGTAGCAGCATGTCCCCAACCCTGTATCTTATGAAATACAAAATGCAAATTAGAAATAGTTCTTAGAATTCTGAAAAGATAATTTGATCTCTACAGTGGAATGTCGGCCATGGTACCTCTTTCCATTCTGAGTCCAGCCACCACTGAATAAAAGCAGCTCCAAAAGAGCAACCTCTGCTGATTACCAAATTACATGCCAAATGCCAATTAATAAGATGATTAATAGATCCAAGATTCAAAAAAACTATGGAATTAGGCTCTTAAGAAGCAAACCTCAGGCAAACAGAAATACAACATACCAAAATCTATGGGTTCCAGCAAAAACAGTTCTAAGAGGGAAGTTCATAGCAATATAGGCCTGCCTCAAGAAATAGAAATTCAAACTAACTGTTTAACTTTAAACCCTAAAGGAACTAGGGGGATAAAAAGAATAAATGAAGCCAAGGAAATAAAAAAGATCAGAGTGGAAATAAATGAAATAGAGACTAAAAATAGAAAAGATCAATGAAACTAAGAGCAGATTCTTTGAAAAGATAAATAACATTAACACACCTTTAGACTCATCAAGAAAAAAAGAGAGGGATCAAATAAATAAAATCAGAAATGGAATAGAAGTTACTGATACCACAGAAATACAAAGGATCATAGCAAACTACTAGGAACAATGACAGGCCAACAAATTGGACAACCTAGAAATGGATAAATTCCTAGAAACAGAAAATCATCCAGACTGAATGATGAAGAAATAAAAAATTGGAACAGGCTGATTATTAATAAGAAGTTGAATCAGTAATCAATAGCTCCCAAAAATAGAAGTCCAGGATCAAATGGCTTTATTACTGAATTCTACCAAACATTCAAATAAGATTTAATACCTCTCCCTCTCAAACTCTTCCAAAGCACTGAAGACTATGGAAAGCTCTCCTCATTTTATGGTTATGGGAGCATAACCTTGCTCCCAAAACCAGACAAGGACATCACAAAAAAAGAAAATTATAGGCTGGGGATAAAAATAGATGCAAACTCCCCCACCAACAAAATATTGGCAAACTGAATTTAAGACGCATTAAAAGGATCATACCATGATCAAGTGGGAATTATTCCAATGATGAAAGGATGATTCAACAACTGCAAATAAATCAGCACTACATTAACAAACTGAATGATGATGCAGTAAAAACATTTAACAAAATTCAACATCAATTTATGATAAAAACTCTCAACAAAGTGGGTATAAAGGACATGTACCTCAACATAATAAAGGCCATAGATAACAAACCCACAACTGACATCATACTCAATGGTGAAAAGCGGAAAGCTTTTCCTCTAAGATCAGGAACAAAGGCAAGAATGACCACTATTCCTACTTTTATTCAACACAGTACGTACTGGAAGTCCTAGGAAGCAATTAATCAAGGAAAAGAAACTTTAAATTAGAAAGGAAGAAATAAAACTGTCACTATTTGCAGATGGCATGATGTTATATATAGAACACCCTAAAGATGCTACCAAAAAAACTTCTAGAATAAATGGATTCCATAGATTTTCAGATAAAAAATTATTATACAAAAATCTGTTCCATTTCTGTACTCTGATAACAAGTTATCAAAAAGAGAAATCAAGAAAATAATCTCATTTATAACTGTATCAAAAAGAATAAAATAGCTAGGTATAAATTTGGCCAAAGAGGTGAAAGCCCTGTACTATAAAAACTGTAAGACATTAATAAACTGAAGAAGACAGAAATGAATGGAAAGATATTCTGCACTCATGGACTGGAAGAATTATTATTAAAATGTCTATACTACCCAAAGCAATCTACAGATTCAATGCAATTCATATCAAAACTCCAATGACATTTTTTTCATAGAACTAGAATAATTCTCAAATTTGCATGGGACCACAGAAGACCTCAAATAGGCAAAACAATCCTAAGAATGAAAAAAACTGGAGGTCCTACACTCGCTGATTTCAAATTGCAGTACAAAGTTATAGCACTCAAACAGCTCAGTATTGACATAAATGAAACAGAATCGAGAGCCCAGAAATAAACACAAGCATATAGGTCAATTAATTTATGACAAAGAAAAGTATACAACAGGGAAAAGAATTCTTAGAAATCTGCTCTTGGTGAGAGACATCCCTGCCTGAAAGGTGCTTAGGTGATGAAGCAGGGCACAATCCTAGGTGGGGCAGTGTGGTCTTAGGATTCTTGGGGTCCCAGAAAGACAAGAGATTCCCGAGTGTAGCAGAGTTCCCAGGCATTGAGCTGGGAAGCCAGCTGCAAACAGAGTGGGCTCTAAGGTCTGGATTGCCATAAACCATGAACCTCAGCAGAGCTGCGTGACTGCTCTCTGAGCAGGGGCCCAGCGAGTGGCAGAACCACAGCAAGACCCCCTCCTTCTACCCCAAGGAGGACTGGTAGGGGAGTGTACCATAGAAGTCTATGGGGTTTGGAAACTGAAAACAGGGTTGTGTGCCTGAGATAGAAATCCTTGGTCACAGGCTAAGTGACCATGGAATGCACAGAGACCAGGGAGACAGGAATAATTTGACTGCTTTTCCCTGAGGGCACCCTGAAGAGGGGGTTGGAGCTCTTGGCTTGGGGGCCAGAGACTGGGAGGCCGCCATTTTCATTCCTGTCCTCCAGAGCTCTACGGAAAGCATTCATGGAACAAAAGCTACCGAGACTGAACCTAGGAGATTATTAGCCTGGCCCCTGGCAAGGGTGGTACAATTCTGCCTCAGGCAAAGACATTTGAGAATCACTGCAACAGGCCCCTCCCCTAGAAGATCAGCAAGAACTTCCAGCCAAGATCAAGTTTACCAATCAGAGATAACTGTAAAACTCCAGAGCTAGAGGAAAATAGCATACAGAATTCATGTTTTTTTCCACCATAATTCTTTAGTCTTACAATGTTAATATTTTTCTTTCCCTTATAACCAACTTATTTCATCAATTCTTTTTTAAAATCATTTATTTTCATTTTTACATTTCTATTCTATACTTTCCGTGTGTGTGTGTGTGTGTGTGTAAGTTTTTCTTTCTTTACAATTTTGGGATGCACTTTCCTCTAGTAAACAAACACACCAAAATTCATCTCAAATTCAGTATATGGCTCTATTCTTTTCATCTGTCTGATCATATTTTCTCTCTTTTTTTCTTCTTTTTCTGTCAAAGTCTTTTTAAATTTTCATATTTACAGTTACATTCTATCCTTTCAATGTATTTAATTTTATTTTTGTAGATATATAAATTTTCTTTTGTTACAAATTTGAGATGTAATTTCTTCTAACAAACCGACCGAAATACACTCAGGATTTAATGTATAGCTCTATTCCTTTCACCTGTTTGTTAATATTCCTTTTCTTTTGTCTTTTAATTTTCATTTCTACAGCTACATTCTATCCTTTCATTATATTTAATTTTATTTTTATACATATATAAGTTTTTCTTTCTTTACAATTTTGGGATCTAGTTTTCTAACAAACATACCAAAAAATACAGGATCCAGTGTATTGCTCTGTTCTGTTCACCTGTCTGATTATATTCTCTTTTTTAAAATTTTTAATAATTTTGATTTTAGGTTTTTCTGATTTCTTTAGTGTATATTTCTCTGGGGTTGTTGTTGCCATTCCAGTATTTTGTTCTCTCATTCATCTATTCTTCTCTGGACAGAATGACAAGATGGAAAAAACCACCCCCAAAAAGAGAACAACAGGCAGTAATAACTGCCAGAGACCTAATCAGTATGGATATATGCAAGCTATAAAAACTAGAGTTGAGAATAATTATAATAAAGATACTAGCTATACTTGAAAAAAGCATAGAAGACACTAGATAATTCCTTTCTGGAGAAATAAAAGAATTAAAATCTAATCAAGTCAAAATCAAAGAGGCTATTAATGAGATACAATAAAAAATGGAGGCTGTAACTGCTAGGATAAATGAGTCAGAAGAGAGAATTAGTGATATAGAAGACCTAATAATGGAGAATAAAGAAACTGAGAAAAAGAGAGATAAACAGCTACTGAATCACAAGGGGAGAATAAAAGAGATAAGTGGTAACATTCTTTTTTTTTTTTTTTTGGAAGGACTATGATTTTAATCATTCTGCATTTCTATTTCGTTTTCAAAGTTTTGATTTTTAAAATATTTTTTAAATTTTTATATAAACATATAATGTAACCCCACCACCCTCTCCCAACCCCCCTCCCCCCCACCCCCCTGTTTGTTTTATGACATTAAGAGTCTCTTTTGGTTTGTCTCCCGCCCAATCCCATCTTGTTTCATTTATTCTTTTCCTACTCCCTTAACCCCTACCCCACCGTTGCATCTCCACTTCCTCATATCAGGGAGATCATATGATAGTTGTCTTTCTCCAATTGACTTATTTCGCTAAGCATAATACCCTCTAGTTCCACCCATGTCGTCGCAAATGGCAAGGTTTCATTTCTTTTGATGGCTGCATAGCCATCCATTCATCTGTTGATGGACATCAACAGATTATCCATTCATCTGTTGATGGACATCTAGGTTCTTTCCATAACTTGACTATTGTGGACATTGCTGCTATAAACATTTGGGTGCACGTTCCCCTTTGGATCACTACGTTTGTATCTTTAGGGTAAATACACAGTAGTGCAATTGCTGGGTCATAAGGTAGCTCTATTTTCAATTTTTTGAAGAACCTCCATGTTCCTTTCTCCACATCCTCCCCAGCATCTGTCATTTCCTGACTTGTTCATTTTAGCCATTCTGACTGGTGTGAGGTGGTATCTCATTGTGGTTTTGATTTGTATTTCCCTGATGCCCAGTGATGTGGAGCACTTTTTCATGTGTCTGTTGGCCATCTGGATGTCTTCTTTACAGAAATGTCTATTCATGTCCTCTGCTCATTTCTTGATTGGATTATTTGTTCTTTGGGTGTTGAGTTTGCTGAGCTCTTTATAGATTTTGGATACTAACCCTTTACCTGATATGTCGTTTGCAAATATCTTCTCCCATTCTGTCAATTGTCTTTTGGTTTTGTTAACTGTTTCCTTTGCTGTGCAAAAGCTTTTGATCTTGATGAAGTCCCAATAGTTCATTTTT